>WUAW01003439.1:27212-43346 GCA_017165845.1 Thaumetopoea pityocampa | reverse complement strand
ATATTAATTACGCTTTGGGAGTCTATCCGAAAGTGAAAAACATTACAAGTGGTCTACAAGACAAAAAGTTTCAGGACCCTTGATTTAGACAAACCCGATAAATTAAAGCATTTTAGCACATTTTGAGGTACGTAATGGTAAATTAAATAGTAAGCAAGAACGTATAAAGAAACGTAGACTTTTAAAAATTTAAGTTGCTTACTAAAATGCTGAGTTAATTAAATTATTAACTCTCTTTTTCGTTTTTTCTCTCTCTACCTACCATTACTCCAATTTTTGCCTCAGGATCTACTGTTATTTTGGAGGGTATGTGGCTGTAGGAAAAATGACCGATTAACATCTGACATCATTTTGTAAGCACCCATAATTCCTACTAAAGATTAGTGTTGTTGAGACACCAACTGAGAACCAATATTTTATGTACATTTCGAAATATGGAGAAGCCACGGTAATGTTAGTCCGGGATCGAATGCGAGACCTTTCGATTCACATACTTGGAACGAGGATTTATCCACTAAGCTACCATGACTATTATATTAAATTATTAACTATCTTAATATACTGACCACTATACTACCGAAGAATTGGGGTAGGTAGAGACCACTTCTTTCTACTTGCTATGAGCAAAGTGGCTATCTGTAGTCCACTTTTCGCCCGCCGCGGGAACAGAGATACGTCGAGTGGCGAACCACAATGCCGCCATTTTTATAAGGTTTTAAAAGCGTTAAAGTTCCTCATTGCGTTCCCATAAAAAGGAAGGAAAGGAAAGAGAGTAAGGTAGGAAAGGTCTATTGAGCAAGGAACATGGATTTTTTGGAAAAGAACTATAGGATATAGGATACTACTATCTCGGAAGGAGTAAGAAGAGGCAGTAGTAGCTCGAGGGGCCGGCCAAACTAATTTGCCGGACAAGCCAAAACACTAAGTACTTCCCTAAAATACTAAGTACTCGGGGTTCGATTCCTCGGTAGAGAGCCAGGGAAAAAGGCGTGATTGTATGTTAATATAAATATTTATTTTCTTTCCATACGACGTTTAACTAAGACGGAATACCAGAGAGAGGACAATTTAATTTTAATGTAAAAAAATGGTGTTCAATATATTCAAGAGAATTTATATGTATGTATACGTACATACGAGTATATCGTAGGTTTCATACAGTTGAGACATACACCTTTGTTCAGTCAATTCTTGAATATTCAAGAATTGAGTGAACAAAGGCATTGAAAAGTAAAGCTAATTTAGAATCTATTGTAAATTCTTTAACTATTCTCATTACAAACCCTAGCATAAAATACGCTTTCACTGTTATGTGGTCACTATGGGCAGTAATGGTTAGCTTACTATCAAGGAGCACACCTAAATCTCTCGTCACGGATACCCTTTGTAAAATGATGAATTAGAGTGTAAAAATGCTTATTTTTTTGCTAGAAGTTATAATATTACATTTAATAACACTCAAATTAAGTTGTATAATAAACCTTTTGGAGTAAAATATAATAAGAATAGGAATAAATGATTCTAAAGACTGTTAATATCATCTGCGTAAAGCAAAATTTTACAATTCTAGTATAATATAGCAATAAATACCTCTTATAAATATATGGAATAATAAAGGTCTAAGACGATAACATTGTGTTGCTCCTGATGCACACTGAATGCACAAAGAAAAGACGGAAGCCCTCTATGATTTCAGCTTGACCATGTTCTATTAAATAATATTAAATGCAGGTCTGTTTATCCAACTATTCTAAGTTTCTTAATCAGTTAGTTTTGAGAAATTTTATCAAATGCTTTGAGATAATTCATATACACCACATCGGCTTGACATGCGTTGTCCTTGGCACCTGCCATTTGTTATGTACGAGTATATTAAAACAATTATTTGCTCATAAAGGTATGATATTTTTTCCTATTTTTCATAGCGGCAATCGGCTGTGAATTTGCGCCATCTTATATACTATCTACAATAATAAATAAATATCTATGTACGTCTTATATAATCTACAATAATAAATAAAAATCTATATAACAAGCAAGTAGAAGTGTGTTTTTTTTTCACTCAAACTATGAAAATGCTTTTTCTCAAATCAAACTTTTTCAGAATTTCACCTTCAAATGTCTGATAAAAAAATATGTGCCAGTTTTTGAATAATTTTTCAATCCTTACTATCAATTGACTATTTTAGATACCGAAACTAGTCTTAACTCAATAATAGTGGGACTATTGGACCTTTTTTGTTTGGACGCCCACATTTATTTACACCTGTTTCTATGATATTTGCATCTGTCTATTGTTTCTTGTTCACCAAATTCTGGAATCAAATGTTATAATTCTTCAAAAATAAATACCCACGATTCATCTACTTCTGTAACATCATCTATTGATATATTAGAAAGAATGTCCACAAAATACGACACGTTTATCCCTACTTTAAGAGAAATAACTAACGTGTCATCTCACATCAAACCAGCTAAAATTCTGAAACAAGAGGATTACTACGCCTGAACGTTTTCGATCCGACTATTGATAGATATATATTTGATGTCTCAATTTGTCGGGCCTCATAACTTTTGAAACATGAAACATTTAATGTATAATAATTATGTCTATGATTATTATATATTATATCTATAATTATTATGTTTTATATTAAAACAGAACCTGTTTTCTTCCAAGCTGACCCGTACTGGTTGGGGGCGGGGCAGTCTCCATAATTTTGTGACGGATTTAGTTTCCTTACAATAATTTCTTTCATTTATAATATAAAAAAGCAAGTGATAATCATACAAGACTATGATTTTTTTATTTTTTACGAGCATCACTTGCTGTCTTTGAGGCACAATCAAGCGTGGACAACGACAGACGAACGCAAGCCGAGCGACGAGACTTCTACTATCTACTGGTTAACGATGGTGCTGTGTCGTTGTTAGGTGTCGAGTGTGATGTCCAGCCAGCGATGATGTGCAGTTCGCTGCCGCTGTTGCTGTTGGCCGTCACAAGCGCGCTCGCAGCGCCAGCGATGTACTCGTACGATGATTACTCGGTAAGTTTCATCTCTTCATAATCAAGTAAACATGAATTTAACTCTATATTTCTTTTAAAATTCTCTTTTACATAAGGTTTACATTATAGCTGGGCAAGGTCCAACAACGATGTCATTGATGACGTGGATGGTCATGTCGATATGTTATAAATCAAAGTGTGCCAGTATCGTAAAAAGGAAGTTCTTCCCGCTAGACTGGTATTTCTGTCGGGGTCTACCACTGATCTAGCGGTTGATGTTGGGACGTTGTATATGTGTTAATTTACGATGTATTGTTACATCGTGATTGAGCTTCCTATGATAATGTTGACATTCAAGAGTTGCCCCATCTGTGGAGGGTGTACGGTACCATAATTATAATAAAGTAAATCGCCAACTTTAAAGTATAAATAAAAGAGAAGAAAACTACAGGTTGAAATGATGATGATGATGAATCAGTGGTTTAACTATACGTAGCCTTAGATATCGAATTTGAATCCAAGGACTTAACCAACACTCCTCTGAATTTTCTCAGTTACTAGCGTTTGCTCGCGGCTCCGAACGCGTGAATTTCGTGTTTCCGCGACATGGGAAATCCCGAGATAATCATAGATTTCGATAAAAAGCCTTAGAACTAACTTTACTGGAGCTCTTGTACCTTAACGGTGGACACTAAAACTGGGATTAAGCTGTATTTTCAATTCTACTGGACCGATATTGATGAAACATGTCGCAATATTTAAGTCAAAAAAGTATCTTTAAGGTTGTAATGGTATAACCAAAATCTACTGTTGGGTTTTGTTTGTAGCTCGAACAAAAAATCAACAAACATATACGGATTTGGTTTGAGAAAGCCTTAATTAGTCGATCTGAATAGTTTTTTCTTAATATCTTCGATTTACAAAATTTGACATTTAACAGTTTTATAGTAGTCAAGATGTGCGACATAAACATCATCAACGACCTCTGAAAGTGGACTTTCTCATCAGAGCCAATGTTTCCAATATTAACTATCTTGTGTGACCTGCTCGTTCGATTTTATTTACATAGACAGAGTGATGCACATTGGAAAAGTAACTGACACCGAGTTACTAGTACCAGGTACCTCAATGGATATTGATCTCATTATCGATGCTGAAGAATCCCTGTAGATCCAGGCTGTACATCCTCAGACCATCCTCCAATTCATTACCTCCTTAACCCTTCTGAGAGCAGTATTAAAGTAGCCCACTCGCATTTTTAACAGATCAAACTGCAAAAGTCATCCCGTCTGATAGTCTTTGTGCATACAACCACCATTATGGTAACCATTTCAATATATCACGTAAACCTAATGAATGGGTCGAGTGTCCCCTGACTGCTGGTAATGAAGTAGGTCGTTCCGCTAAAGCGTTTGCTAACGTGGCTAATAGTACGAACAGAACATTATGAATAATGCACTAGCGTGTAAAGATACATATATACATACACTCACGCCGATATCCCATAAGGGTAGGCAGAGACCACAGCATATACTACATACATACATACAGTCACGCCTCATTTCCATTGGGGTATGCAAACCACTTCCTACCACCTGCTACGATTGTTGAATGTAGCAGAGTGACTATCCGCAGTTCACATTTCGCCCCAGCGGGCAACGAGACGTGTCGGGCGGCGAACCACGACGCCGCCATTTTATAAGGTTACAAATGTTAAAGTTCCTCATTGCGTTCCCGCGGCTTGTTTGTTTGTTGTAAAGATACATGTTATATTTGTAATGGAGAGGGAATAAATCATACACATATGATTGATCATGTACAGCCTTAAGTCTAGAGTTTGAAATTAAGGACTCAACCAATACTCCTAAGACTTGTAAATCACATGCGTCATAATCATCAACACCTGAAAGTCCTTATGGATTACACACATACGCCTTATGGACAATGTGAGCCTCCTCCTTAATAGGAGGGATTTGTTCATTTTCTCCACGCTTGGCAGGCGTCTTGGAGATCGCAGTAGATTTTGATTGAATAAGGGGATAACGCTGCCAGCCGTTATCCTATTAAACCTCTTAGTTGGTTCTCACAGTGCCGACGGGAAGGGATGAACTATGTGCTCATTAATAATTAATTATCACTCACTTCAAACGCTGAAGGAAAACGTCATGACGTAATGTCCATGCATCACAGATTTTTTCAACAACGGTGATTATATAGCGTAAACCCCCCCCCCCCCCCCCCCCCCTATTTTGAGTGGAGACCAGTGTCCTGCAGTGGAACAGTAGATGGGTTGATGATGATGAAACAATGCTGGATTCTAATGAATATCTACAGCACCAGAGGAGTCACAGACGGTAGTAGACCTTAATAAAGCCTGAATGGACCCGTGCAGTGGGAGTTAGGGAATGCTGTCGTTGAGACTTAGATCTCTTTTTTTTATGTGAATGACGTGAAAATGCGTTCCACACAGAGTGTGTTTGGAGTCGCCCTGATTGATTGGTTGAGGAATAGTGTAAAAAGTGGAAGTATGATGTGGTGACAAAGATCGAGAAAGGAATGCTCCAACAGTTTGCCATTTAGAAAGGATGAATGAAATTAGAATGACGAAACGAATATACCGCGTTAATGTGAATGGAAGTATCGGAAATGAGCGCCCAGGAAAAACTTACCTTGATCAAATAAACAACTTGTTTCAAAAAAGTCAAGTTTGCAGTACCTTAATCGACGAAAGTGTATGAAAAGATGTATGAATGTGGATGAGACAAAAGATGTCAAGATGTATGTGGCGAACTTTGGTTTCCGCCTATATGTGGTCCATACGAGATGCCGATGTGTGTGTATGTATGTACAATACCACTTTTTTTATTATTAGAGAACTCCCTAGAGAAACTCATGAGGGAATAGTCAATTTCGAATATCGCAGGGCCTTTATACACACATAATAATATGTCGTATTTACCTATAATTGTTTGTTATATTAATTTTTTCGTTCATGTCGTCTTTTATTTTCTGTTAGAAAAATTCAATCAAATAAATTTTAATCGTGGACCTAAAGTGACTGAAAAAAATGTTTGCAGAGAACATGTTACCTTTTTTTTGTTGAGGCACAGATTACTTAATCCCCGGCACTCAGCGCAATTGCAACGAGGTGAGCTGCACTCAATGAATTAAATTTGTTTGTAACATAATTCTTTAATATAATTAATTTAATACTTTATACACAATATGTAAAGGCGGATTTAATTGTAGGTTAACCTTTAATTGATGCTTTACTAATAAATTAGTGTTATTAATATAACGAGCAATTTGTAAAATTAGAATTTGTAATATCATAGATAACCAAAATGATTTATTAATATATGTACATAACAAAAATTAAATCAAACGTATAATAGAATAATTACATTAAATTAAATCATTATGTGGATAATTGTAGACACCAATGTACTTAACTGAGAAGGAAAACTTCGTGAGGAAACCTGCATGCCCGCATGGGTGTGTGAAGTCTACCAACCCGCACTAGGACAGTGCGGTACATTACGGCCTAATCCCCCTTCTGATCAGAGGAAGTCCGTGCCCCTGTAGTGAGGACGATATGGACTGGGGATGATGATGATGATTGTGTGGAGCTGGTATAATAATAGCGTCACTCCATATCTTCCTGCGGATGTTATGAGAACCAGCTAAGGGATGTACTAGAATAATGGGTAGCAGCGTTATCGCGTTATTCAATCAAAATCGCTTCGATTTCCAAGAAGTCTGCCAAGCATGGAGATTATGGCAAATCCCACCTTTTTAAAGAGGAAGCCCATGTCCAACAGTGAACGTCCACGGGCTGGTGATAATGACCAAGAAATAGAATGTTAACGAGACACGATTCTACATTTCACGCAAAAGGATTTCATGATCCTTCATCTTAGCGGTACACGTGCTCATAACACCATCAAATAAAATTCTATTGTCTGTTATTATTTTCTGTTTTTATATTCATGCCTAGGACAAATGTAACTGGGGAAAATTTGATAAAAAATCTAACCAAATGGATTCAGTTCCAAATTATGATAAAATGAAATCGTATATGTTATAATTATTAGTTTTAGGATCATTTTGGTTTTAATTTTAAAACAATACTTTATATTAATATTATGTATCTATACTATTATAAAATTGTAAAAGTCTATACATTAAAGATATTTTGAAAAATCTAACTCAAATCGACTAATTAAGAGTTTATGAAACCGAAATTATTGTTTTATTTGCGTCTGATTTGGTTCGAGCTTCATGCAAAAATCAGTTCGTTGATTTTGATCACAATACTGCAGTTTAAAAGTACTATTACAACCTAAATACTGCGCCAAGTCTCATCAACATTGGTCAAGTAGAACTGAGGATGCAGCCTGATCACCGTTACAGTAGCCGTCGTATGGTATGAGAGCTCAAGTGGTAAAAATACTGGTCTTTTAGTAAATCTATAATTTCTGGATTCTACATTTAGCACGAAAATCGATGCTCACGCGAGTGGAACCACGGGAGAAGCCTAATATATTATAATACTAGGTCGTTGGTTCTTTACACAATTTAATTTAATTTAAACATTAAATAATATTTTTCTATGTTACAAACTGTACTTCATAAATATATTAAAATTAATTTAAAAATTTTCGGTAGCTGTATTATGTATAGTAATTTAAACATTTAGACTTTTGCAGATGCTTACGTAGCCAGCTTTTTGGTAAGTTGCAGATGAGAAATATTTGTTTACAAGATTGCAATCTCAATCAAATTAACAACTTGTTTCAAAAAGGCCAAGTTCGTAGCACCCTTAATCGACGAAAGGGTATGAAATATATATGGATGTGGATGAGGCGGGAGAGGTGTATCAGGATCGTAGTACGTGGCTAACTATTGTCTCTGCCTACCCTTATATGATACCGGCGTGATGTACTTTATAAACTAATTTATTACCGCTATTTAGTCGTAGATTAAAAGGTAAGGTTGTTGGGCGAGCGAGCTCATTCACTCCAAGCTCTGCCTGCACTTAAGGAATATTTCCCAAGAACACGGTATCTAGTTTTATACTAGACAACTGATTGGCACAGTACGCAGTGACCCTGCTTTCTGTGTTAATGAGTTCTCGGTTCGAATTCTAGTAGGAATACACACTTTGTGTGATGAGCACTAAAGTTTTTATCTGAGTCATGGATGTATTTATCTATTTATGTATAGTATTTATCTACATAAAGTACATATATCGTTGTCTAGTACCCAAGATACAGGGAATCCTAGTTTGGGATTAGATATGAAATATGTTTAGAATATTGTGAGACAAAAATAAAATAAAAATAAATAAATAAATAAATAAATATTATTATACTTACATTAAATTGTATTGTCTTATAGGAGGTACTGCCACAGAAGCGGGCCGCCCTAATACTTGATCGGTTGCTGATGACGTTACAGAAGAATTTTCACGAGGACCCGGGGCAGCAAGGTTACGAACGTTCCGACCGTGACGGACCGCGCGCGGCGCCTCTTCGAGTTGCAGACGACAGTGTCAATGATGTGGTCGGTATTGTTACTAACTTTTACCCGACTGCACCAGAAGGAGGGTTATGTTTTTCAAGTGTATATATGTTTGTATATTTCTTTGGCACGTACTCTAGCCTAAACGGCTTGATGAATTTTGGTTAGAGAGGTGTCGTTAGATTCATCTTAACTGTGAGAGTGACAATGGGTATATCAAATTATAAAAAAAAAATATTTTTCGCGCAGTCGGGATTTATGTTTATGTTTTTTTTTTCAATAATAAGCTAGTTTCCTAATTTAATTGATTCATCAGCTTGTTGAAATTCACTGCTAAGAAAGCATAAGCATTGCTCATCATAAAAAGGAGGTTAGTTACTCTACGCAGGCATCTTGAAAACTACAGTAGATCGTCATTTATTGTAATTACAGGATAATAATTAGATAATTATTATCCTGTAATTACAAGTGAATCCATTACAGATGTAACGCCGGCAATTTTTTTAAAGACAACCCCCGCATTATGATTAATTCCTGTGTCGCGGGGACTTTACAAACATTCAAATAACGGAAACACAGAACACCCAGACTCAGAACAACAATTTGTAAGAAAATAATAATTGTATTTGAAATAATTGCTTATTTCATTATTATCCAGTGGGTGTTGCGAGAACCAGCTAAAGCAGAGGTTCCCAGACTTTTTTTCTCATAGACCACTTTCAACATTTAGCTGATTCCGGTGGACCTCCTGCAGCTACATTTCTACCATATTCCCAAAACTCGACAAAAAATGTGAAGATTAGATCTAACTATGGAAATTTGCGTACGCCAACGTAGACCCGCGTCGAGTTTCCCGTGGACCCCTGGCGGTCCACCTGGATCACTTTAGGAACTAAGGAGCTAAAGGATGCACCAGGATAATGGACTGCAGGGTTATTTTGTTATTCAATCAAAATCTATTATGATCTCCAAAAGATTATATAGTACAATTGTCCTCTCCCCCAAGCTAATTCTGTCTCTTCCTACTCCTTCCGAGATAGTAGTATCCTGTATCCTATAGTCCTTTTCTCAAATTCCGTATTCCTTGCTCAATACACCTTTCCTATCTCATCCTCTTTTCTTTTTTTTCCACTAAACCGTGGAAACGCAGTGAGAAACTTTAACAATTTGAACCTTATAAAATGCCGGCGTCGTGGGTCGCCATCCAAAACGTCTCGTTTCCCGCAAGGACGAAACATGGGCCACAGGTAGCCACTTTGCCTCATTAAACGAGCGTATTAAGTGGAAAGAAGTGGCCTTAGCTTACTCCAATTCTTCGATAGTATAGTGGTTAATATCCCCGTCTGCCAAGCGGGAGATCTGGGTTCAATTCCCCTCCGGAGATTCATGGAAAAAGGCGTAACTGTACATCATAAGATATTTGAATGTTGTTCGAAAACTATTTAAAATTTACGACTATGGCATATTATGCTAGGAATATGACGTTTGACATCATTCAGAGATTCACCAAATCGTAGAGCGTTTGCGAGCACGTGAGCGAGCGAACAAATTTTTTAAATTACTTTTTAGGTATTTATTATGGGGTTATTTTTAAGGCAATAATCTATTGGTATATTACCACTACCCGTAACATATTTTTAGTGTGTATATAAAATACCGTATCGCTATTCTTTTATAAAAACAATACACATTCACACACATTCGTACAACACAATCACGTGCAAGACACATTCGTAGCTATGAAGCTACGCATTCGTAGCTATGGAGCTACGCATTCGTAGCTACGGATCTACGCATTCGTAGCTATGGAACTACGCATTCGTAGCTATTGAGCTACGCATTCGTATCTATGGAGCTACGCATTCGTAACTATGGAGCTACGCATTCGTAGCTATGGAGCTACGCATTCGTAGCTATGGAGCTACGCATTCGTAGAATTCGTAGATTCGTAGCGCTGTTATAGTCCTAATACCATTTTTACACACAGAAAATGGTTGATCACCACCGCGTACAGCACCATCACCGTACACCACCGCGCGGGGGGCACAGCACGACAGTTATATGATTGCACCCACTAAACATTGGCGTCTGTCTTGGCCCTTGTGCCTGAGCGCGGGAAATACCCAACTCGGGCCATCCTAGCCGTGATTTCTCTCGAGCTTTTTCTGTTTGTAGAGAGGTCTCTGTCTCTCATGCTGAGAGCCCTAAGGCTTGCTCCCCTCCACCGGATACAGTGCGCTCTCGCAACGGAGGTCACTTCATTTTCATGTATAAGTTTTTACATCTATGAAATCGTGATTATGATTTATTTTTCCGATAATATTAAAAATGTTCTAATAAAGCGCCTAAAAATTTGCTTTTTAGGCGCTTTATTAGATTGATGTGCGCTTTATAGAATGATGATTTTAACACAATCATCACTGAACTGTTTTTAATAAGTTTTCATTAAATGTGGTGTTTGTTCGCAGAGCGTTCTACAACGCCGCGGTCAAGGAAACACACGAGGGCGAGTGCTTAGATGCTATTTTAATGCCGTGACATGCTTTTAACATCATATTTCTCATAGTATTCAATAATGTTCCGACACAACACGGCGTAAATAAGAAATTATTACAATAAAATTGTTTAATTTTAGAATTAGAATAGAATTACTTAAAATGTCGATGTGAGTGTGCTGTATACGAAAATTGTATACAAGTTGTCAAAAAATATCATTCTGTGTTTTATTGTATACATTGTTAAAACATATTGTATTTGAATTAGCATTTTGAAATATTTTAAAAACAAATATCCAAAAACATGACTCTAGATCTCTATAAATATGTCTCTATCTCTAAAAATATGTCTATAGATAAATACCGTCTAAATGGTTATCTCTTACGAGCTTATTCTCTGTAAATATTTAATAAAACTATGTTGCACATTATAGTAATAATCTTTCTTCTATTATATTTTTATTCTTTATTCGAGGTACATGTTTACAAATATTTATGTTACAGTTTGTAAAAAATAAAATAATATTCAGTAACCCTCATAGTAATTTTTATTTTTTATCCAGTTACTGTTAAGGTGCAGTTCCACAAAATCGAGTGCAAAACTTTTACGCACGAACATGTAACGCAGGTCTCCAATAATGCGTGTCGTGTTTTGCGCGCGAAATTTGTAAAGTTTACTTGTGAGACTCGATCGAAACATTATATTGTGCATTATATTATGCATTATATTGTGCAACATAGGCCACACACTTGTGGAACTTCATCTTTACCTATATTGTGACGATCAGCACTCCATCTAGCCTGAGGGCATCCTACTATTCGTACATTTTGACTTGACCTCTCAACAGAAATTAATTATTTGTGATATTTTAGACACTTTGACACTTATTAATCTAAACTCAAACTAGAGATTATTGTTTAAATTATATAGACGACTGACTGGATTAATAGTAGTAACTCTGTTTTCTGATTCAATGGATCTCAGGTTCGAATCCCGGTGGATGCAAATGTTGTGCGTTTAGCACAAATATTCGTACCCCTTATCTAGTACTTAGGAGACGCGTACTATAATTAATAATAAAAATAAAATAAATTCATAATCTACATATTAAATTGGCAAATGCGATCAAATCAACGAGTGCTATTATATTGAAACACCTATTTACATCAGTCTACGTTTATATGTACTGTTAGAGGTTCCCTACACGATGGCGCATCAAATGTTTCTTGAGTTGGTCAAGCAATGGTTGCAACGTATCTATCTTTGCGATAGCGATGTTTAGTTAAACTCTCATTGTGGACGAGAAAATGATCTCCGCTGTGACACAATTTAGTTGTGATTTTGAACTACTCCCGTTCCACCGCGTGAAACCAAATAAAGGCTATTCCTCAAATTTCATTGAATTAACACTTTTGTCATAATGTGTTCTCATCGTTCGCTGGATCGAATAGTATGTACTTATAATTATTTTATCGATGTGTACGAGAAAAAGTTACCAAAAGGGTATGGCGTAAAAGCAGGTGTGTCTACGAAAAAGCGACTACTATGATTCACTATGATTGTCCATCGTGGTAGGCCATCGTGTAGAGGAGAAATTAGATTCATAGCATTCATGTACAACAACATTCATATACAAGTCCGGGTTAGGACTACCCGTAACCGACGAACTTTTATGAAAGCGTTGATGAAAGTAAAAGAAGCGAAAGGTGTGTGTCGGGGTCGTAGCAAGCTGAAAAAAGTGGATTCTGTCTACCCCAGCGGGAAAAAGACGCGACTGTATGTATGTATTAATGTACATTGTTACTGATATAAATGAGAAAAAAATATCTAATTTTTTTACTAATTAATAGTAGATTAGGAATTTAGTTAATATTAAAAAAAATGTTATTTGTAAGAACCGAAAAATAGTTAAAAATTTATCAAGCAGCTATATATTATTATAGTATTATTTTTGTTTTTCACTTTTATGTAAGAGGGGGCGTACAGGCAAGCGGGTCACCTGATGGTAAGTGATAATCGTTGCCCATAGACAAATTATTACTGATAAATTATTTTTGCGTAGAATGTTATTGTATCATCTGTATTCAATTCGCAAAGCGGCAAATATATGTTCAAAATTCGAAATAGTTTTTCATGTCTTTTTCGTGTTTCGGAAGAAACGAAAAAACAGTGGATCTTGGCCGATGTCTGTACGACATTATGACACTAGACGTAGCCGGTATGGTAGGGGCTCATCAGGATGGCGTCATGCGGCTGTCGGTTATCTTATCTGACCTTACATCGCATCGGCTGAAAATAACAGTAAACAAAGTTTTTAGTTTTTTAAGCTTTTTAAAGTAGGATAGTGCTGAGATCATAATAATATGTGAAATGTTTGCGTGGCGTTATTAACTTTTAACGCCCCTCGTATTTCACGTTCCACGTGACACATTTGTGGATGAGAGAGCTTCGAAACATCTGGCGTAAATGATGTAGGCACACGGTCGTTAATATTGTCATTTAACTTTGTGGTTGTCGACGGAAGAAGTATTTCACTCAGAAGGAAAAAAAAGAAAGAATCATTCGTTCGATTTACACTACTTTAATTATAAATTTTTTAACAACTAATATGTGAAAAAATCGAAAAAGCCGCAGCATAATGAACCATACCGCTGATTTCCAGTTGGACCCCTATGACTCTTGCTAGAGTTGTGTCTGCAAACTAAAACTATTTTTACGTGTCATTACATCGTAGACATTAGCATACTCTGCTTTAGTAATTACTTGCTTTTGCCCTACCAATAAAGAATACGATGCTAACTGCTATAATATCTTATAACACGATTAAAAAGGTCTTTCTGTCATCAGGAAGTTGCACCATAATATCGTCTACTATACAGGACTGATCTCGATTAGTAGACTTCATAAACCCAACAGGTTTGTTTCATCACGTTTCCCTTCTTCGCCAAGCACGTGATGTCAACAATGTAGGCTGTACATGAGATTAATAAAAATATTATTGGCGAATAGAATTGCAAGTCGCATATAATACATAGGCCACCAGGTTCTCTACGTGACAAGTGTATAAGACCCTAGTCATGTAGAGGAGTTCAAGTGACAAGGGATCACGATGTGTCTGGGGCCCAGAGCACTTTTTCACACGCTTTTATCTAGCCCCAAATTAGAATTCTGTGTCTTGGGTATTAGACTACGATGTACTTACTTATATAAATAAATGCTAATACTTATATAGATAAGCCATCCATGATTAGGGTATAAACGTTCATGCTTATCACACAAAGTTTATCCCTACCGAGATTCAAACCTGGGACCAATTGGCATAGAAAGCAGGGTTACTGCCATATAATCAATCAGTCGTCAAATAAAAATCGCTTGACAATGTTGCTTATATCATTGTGAGCAACTTGAGATGTCGGAGAGCGATTTCAGTGTTTCCGTTAGGAGTGCACAAAAGGGCAAGCCATAGTCGACCGTCGGAGAAGATATGTGTGATCCCGATGTTTTTAGTCAGTAGGAGTCTGACACACTTCGCAAGTCGCCCCTCGTCTCGTCTTATAAAATTTTCTCAGTGACAAGAAAAGACAAATTACAAACGCATAAGCATTAGTTTATTGACGTTTAACAAACGTATTTTATAGTGTGTTAGTTAGTTTACACCAAAATATTATAAATAAAGTACAACGTGATGATTTCAACAATTTGTCTATTTTATGAAAAAAAAATTATCAGAGCCATCTGTTAACTAGACAAGTAACTACTAATCCAATTCTGAAATAACACTGACATCTATTGAGAAACATTGCTAGCATAAAGTCGCAGTTATGTCTCCCAAATTGTGGTGGATTCAAATGTTTAAGTTCGTGATTGTATGTTATTTAAAAATATCGTTAACGACAAGAACATGCAGATGGTGTCACAATCAGTGTGTAGTAGTTAGGGAATATATTAAGCTGAGGATTGTTGATTTCAGTAAGCATTACGTTTATATTAGATCCTTAGCTACAAAATTATATATAGAAAAAAAAATTCAACAAAAAAAAAACAACTTCAAAACACACTAAAAATGCACTAACAAGTAAAAAATAATTACGATATTCATTTCTTTAATTTACTTGAATATCATAATCAATTTGTTAGGACCATAATATACAAATACTGTTATTTTTGGAGTCGGTGCCAGCCTGAATACGTTAAGACGATTGTAAGTAAGAGGAAATGTATACATATATTATTTTGTTATACATAATCTAATGTACTGTAATGTAATGTACGTTTGCTAACCTCGGCTGGCATCGACTCCAAAAATTACAGTAATTTTATATTATTGTCGAAGTAAATTGATCATGATATTCAATTAGTAATGTAAAATTAAGTAAATGAATAACTTCATTATTTTTTAATTTTTAGTGCATTTTTAGAGTTGATTTTTTTAGTTGACTTTGTTTTTTGTTAATTTTTTGTTTTTTGCTTTTCGGTGAATATTACGTTCTGTATGTAACTTGTTTGTCAAATATGAATATGGGTAGACCTACTAAACGCGCTGCCTAAATAAGGAAACGCCGTTTAAATAAGACGAGCATAGAAAGGAAAAAAACACCTATCTCAAACTAGGAAATCCACATCCTATTTATCCAATTTCAAAAAAGACTCGTGAAATATAGACTATTCATCTAATTCATTATCCATAATATGTATGGGTTTTACTCACATACCTTTTCTGGTCCAATCTGTCCTTCGGAATTCACCGCCGCTTGCTGTCAGAAAGTGTACCATACGTTACTCATTTAATATTAAAATTTATAAATTTCTCCAGTGTGAAATGGCAGAATGATCACAATAAATCAGAGTTTATTATATTTATGTATTCATGTATTATATTTTGATTGAGGACCTTGCAGCAAAAGGGGGACAGATGCAAATTTTAGCCGTTAATCTTTTTAATTTAAAAAAAATCGTAGCAATAGTTACGATTTTTTTTAATAAATAAGTTTTAGAATCATCATAATCATTTCAGCCCATAGCTGTCCACTGCTGAATATAGGCCTCTCCAATTGAATTCCAGCGCGACCGGTCCATAGCCACCTGCATCCAACGAGACCCAGCGATCC
>WUAW01003439.1:8762-21673 GCA_017165845.1 Thaumetopoea pityocampa | reverse complement strand
ATGTGTGAAATAAAAATACATCATCATCCCCAGTCCATATTCGTCCCCACTTATGGGACACGGACCTATCCTGATCAGGAGGGGGATTAGGCCGTAGTCTACAGGCGCTGGCCTAGTGTGAATTGGTAGACTTTGCATGCCCATGCGAGCATGCAGATTTCTTCAGGAAGTTTTCCGTCTCCGTTGAGAGTATTGGTGTCTACAATGTAGACCGTACATGAATTAGAAATAAATCAGTGGTACAGGATCGGGATCGAACCCGCGACTTTTTGACCGTGTGTCGTGTTTATAACCACTACACCACTACACTAATGTAATAAAAATACAAAGATTGGAGAAATTCATTTATTTAATTCGAACGCTTAAAATTGAAGTTATTAATGAGATGTTATCGAGTGGAGTGCTAACGACCCTCCCGTGGACGTGTTCACACGTGAGCTCCGCGCGGGCACAACGGCCTACAGAGGGACGCGTAGTCATTTCAGTGCGTGCGTAACTCATATAACCGCTGTGTCATGCCTTCGCGGAAAGTGCGTAATGTAAACCCTATGCGTATCGTACGCATTTTCCGCACAAAAAAAATTGCTAAAAGACAAATTTTTGAAGTGACAAACCGGTACTAATAAATCGTAGAATCCGCAGGGAATTCCTTTTTATTGTTTTTTATTATTCTGGAGCAGTATTAATATACAATTAATTTTATATGCAAAGATTTTTTCGAAAACGGCTCGTTTTCGCAAATTTACGCATTAACAATTGTCTGAATGCTATTGCTACAATTCGTGTCATTCATAAGCCAGAAAACGTTTTACTAGTCACCATTACGCCTTTTACGCGATTTCCGTGTCGTAACTTAGGGATAATATTTGGTAGTTAGTGGTGTGGTTTGTAGCCCGGCAAAGGGTCTCATCGCTCACACGACAGGAGGGTAAGGCTTTGGACATGTTCCACTTTAACGCACTACACAAAGAAACAGTTATATTGATATTATGAAATGTCATATATGATAAAGGCAATGACAGAATTGAAACGGCAATCAGGTGAAGAAGTACTTAGTCTTTTAGCCTGTCCGGCAAATAGACTTAAGTATACGGGTAAGCGACCCCGGCCCCCGAGCTACTACTGTCTCTTCCTACTTCTTCCGAGAGAGTAGTATCCTATATCCTATTCCAAAATTCCATATTCCTTCTTCCAAGTTCTTCGATCAGCGTAATAAATCTGAAACAAAGGACGCGACTATACACAGACACATAATACAATTAGACAAACAATTGCAATGTACCTAAGTATTTAGAGGTTAGTATATTAATGAGAGAATTATTTATAGTCTGATATTGTATGTATTTACAAATTTACATAAAATAGGGAGAAAGGTGAAAAAGGTGTAAAGAAGGCATAATAACGGGTGGTTACAAAATTTGGAATACGTTATGAATCTAAATATCTCATTAAAATTTACTAAAACAATATAAAATTTTAGTATATTTTGATATTAGCATATTTGTCAAATCTTGATTGGTAATCTGTGAGAGTCGAAAACAAGGCATTTTGCATAGAATTTTGTAATATGAAAACGCCTATACATGTACTGAAGATTAGTGCGTAGCGTACGCAAATTTCCATAGTTAGCTCTAATCTTCACATTTTTTGTCGAGTTTTGGGAATATGGTAGAAATGTAGCTACTGAGGGTCCACCGGAACCAGCTAAATTTTGAAAGTGGTCTATGAGAAAAAAGTCTGGGAACCTCTGTTCTAGATGATGAAGAAGATATTAGTCCAATATATTCCCACATAAGACGGCATTTTTTAAAAAAGTAAACTCGCGAAACTAGGAAGTTGACATAAAGATGAGGTAATAATAAAATACAAATATACTGGTGCACAAGTGGTGTTAAATACAACCCGCAATCGAAAAGGTCGTGGATTCTATTCCGGTCCCGTACCATTGCTTTATTTCAATATTACGACGGTCTACATTTTAGACACCTATGTCCTCAATGGAGAAGGAAAATATCCTGAGGAAACCTGTATGCCCGCATGGGTGTATGAAGTCTACCAACTCGCACTAGGCCAGCATGGTAGACTACGGCCTAATCTCCGTCCTTATGAGCGGAAGTCCGTGCCCCTTTAGAAGGGATAAATATAGATTGAGGATGAATAAAAAAATAAATTATAAGAAATATATGTCCAACAGTAACTAATGAAACTAGACTATTCATATATATATAAACATAACGATCATGGATGTTTTCATCCCATAGCTTATCATAGAGCTCGAGAAGAAGGGATCTTAGCCAGTGAGACTCTAGCACAGATAAACGAACAAATATGCAAAAAATCATTCTTCTTCATATCGATAAGAAAATATATCCCAAATAAATTTTCAAAAAATTCAGGTTCAGACTTGTCCAGTTATAATTTTATTACAGTAACTACGCGTCCGCCCGCGTAACTGTCGGTTTTCCGCTACATGGGAAATCCCGAAACAATCCCAGATTTATATAAAAATTCTTTTAGCCACTTTTACTTGAGCTCTCGTACCTTAACGTGGCTACTAAAGCAGGTATCAAGCTATATCTTTAATTTTACTAGACCGATTTTGATGAAACGTGCCGCAGTATTTAAATCGAAATAGTACCTGTAATACTTGATAACTGTAATAGTTTGACCAAAAAATCCAACTTGCTTACTACCTATGTTAAACAAATAATAAATAAATAAATAAATAATAAATAAAATCTACTCGCAGATTTTGGAGTGAAGCTCGAACAAATAAACAAAGATCGACGAATTTGATTTCAGAAGTCCTTAATTAGTCGATTGGAGTAGTTTTTTTTTAATATATTTAATTTACAAAATTTGACATTTAACAATTTTATAATAATACAGATAGATTAAATTAAATATCAACTTTAAGGTTTTGGGGATCAGAAGTTAACAAAATTTCAAAAGATCGCGGCGCGCCTGGTCAGCAAACAGGCGATCAGAACGCTGGCTGCTATTTGGCTCAACGTTTAGTTATTGCTATACAACGAGGGAATGCGGCCGGCGTAATGGGCACCCCACCGACCGACAAGAGTGCACCCTTCTTAGAATAGTTATAGTTTTAATTTCATTATTATATTAGTTTTACTAATATCTATAAAAATACTTAAAATATTAAAGTTCACATAAAATTTATTAGTTAATATAAGAAATAAAACGGTTTTATTCAGTCCTGTAATATACTGTATCTATCATATGGTCTGTAAAAATACAGCGAACAATTACCTACATATGTTATGATTTACCTTTGCTTAGATTTATTTCTATTATTACAGCTGTGAATAGAACTAGTTAAAAGTTCTAATAATAAGAAAACAAAAATATTTCTTCGGTGTTCACTAAGCGTATTGAAACTTGTACTGAAATTTTAATGACCTCGAAATTTCTCAGCAGACTTTACCGATTAATAAAATTGACTAAACTTGAAAGTTGTCAGAGTAATTAACACGCCCACGTGTTTCGTAGCGTTTTGTTTATGCTAAAACTCATTAGTGAAAGATATTTAAATATAATCAAATCGAACTTAGTTTTTTTTAATGCTGCAGTCCGTAGAACTACCGTCAGCAGTGAAAGATTGCATGAAATAATAGTAGTTTCGAATTAAAAAAAAATACCAGTATAATATTTATCCAACGACTGTTTTTTTTATATACCGTTATTTTTACGAGGCGTAATAGCATAAATGTGAAGTGGGAAAGCGTAGCGTGGGTAGGACAAAGTCATGATCCTTTGGGCCGATGACCTATAAAGAGTAGTGGTTAAATGTTGGATATATAAGGCAGAAAACTTCATTCATCATCATCGCCAGTCCATTATCGTCCCTCAGGACACGGACCTCCCCTTATCAGGAGGGAGATTAGGCCATACTACGCTGGCCTAGTGCGGTTTGGTGGACTTCACACACCCATGATGGACATGTAGTTTTTCTCACGAAATTTTCCTTCTCCGATGAGTACATTACTATCCACAACATAAACCGTACACAAATTAGAAATAACTCAGTGGTAAGGGACCGGGATCGAACCCACGATCTTTTGATAATAATTTGGATCTGGCACCACTAGACCACCAATAAAATTTTTTATGAGGACTATATCAGTAGTGGATAAAAATATATGTCTTCGGGCTGATGATGATGGCAGGTAAGCAGAGCCAGTTCAGTCAATTAAACGAAAGTTACAACAGCGGTACGGCGTACAAGTCCCACCCACCTGTCACGTATGCTACCGTCTTAAAGTCAAAAGGGCACAACTAACATTTTTCCAGTTGGATATAGGCCTTAATTAAATCCTACAAGGAACGGCTTTCGGTTTACTTTTAGATCGCCAGTTCAGCGGGTAGGAGGCTTTGTGATCTGTGGTCATCACGTCAGAACTTTCTTGGACACTGTCTAAATTCTACGAGCTATGGAAATATATTCCGGTTTTTTTACGGATATCTCTATTTTGTCGATTTTATCACGCAAACTCCGAGCTAAGTCATGCAAAATAAAAGCACCTGAAGAATTTCGACAGATAGGTACTGGCACATTTGTGCAAAATTGAGTATTTAAATATACTTACTGAATAAGTTGTCGAGTTTCAATTATAAAGGTGCGTTATTCGATCGCAGGAGCTGATTGAGTGAAATGATACTGCAGCGTGTTCTGAAAGGGTGACTAACCATTTCTATTTTTGAAAACCTTCCTACTTCCTACCTTCATATTTTTATTAATACTTCACATTTTTATTAATACACATCCTTTTTTTAATGTTTTATGTCACAAATCTTTAATCCGCATTTCTAAATTTGAATTAGGTTCATCTCAAGCTTGGCAGTACGGTTTTGTTCCTTTGCCTGTCCATGTGGATGAAAAAACTACCTACTACGTAAATTAGGCTCAATAGTTTTTGTTCGAAATTCAAAAATATTATAATACTGATAATGTTTAGCCTTTTACGAACCAATTAGAAGTGTTATATCAGTCAGTCGATAATTACAACAACAACAATCCATTTTTGCAAACACACCAGATAAAACTGTACTGACTGACTGTTACCGGTAACCTGCTCTATTTATCTAATGGACACTTAGCTACAGATTTATAATATTTTTATATTTAATAAAAATATTTTCTTTTTTTATTTTTTTAATTTTTTTATGAAGTTATCCACTAAGTTTTAGTTTTAACACTAAACAAATTAGCGATATAACTAAAAGGATTGCAAAGCTAAAGAGACAGTAAATCGGGGAGTTATATGTATTTACAACTTATATTCGTAGGACCAATGAACTTTGGTTTTTGAACGTGTGCGTCAAAGCAAGATTTGGGTCGATCTGTGACTAGTTGAACCTATAGGTCCAGTCGTGGATTGACCCAAATACTACCTTAATTAAATAATAACCTAAAAAGGTCGCGGGCAAACGGAGAATGGGGGAGACTAACATTAATCGTGGTAATTCTCCAGATTAGTGACACAGAGGCTTACTGACTTGAAATAAATTTCAATCGACAGAGGACCCGTGGCTATAGTATATTTTAAAAGTCCTATTTGTGGCAACCGACGCTTGTTTGTCACTATTTATTCAGTGGCACTCGCCGGTCGCTACGGCGGCACGCTCGCTTCGTTCGCTCGGCTCGTGCGTTTTTTATAACAACCTGACGCGCTCATCCTCATTTCGCTCGTCGTAGCACCTATTTTTGGCCATTTGTTGTATTATTTTGACCTTAACGAAGATTTTTACACCCACCACTATAGTAAAGTCGTAAATACTATAATAAATATGGCGGCTTCCATTACAATGTGATTTTAAGAATTTTAAATATTTTTTACTCAATAGTGGCTGAATTTCCCCAAATGGGACTTTTAAAATATACTATAGCCATGGGTTATCTATCGATTAAAATATATTTCAATTCAATAAACATCTGTGTCACTAGTCTGGAGAATTATCTTAATTGGTGTGCTAGCCATTAGAGGAGACCTGTGTTTTAGATGTGTCTGATAATACGATGCTGATGATGATTAGTAGAAGTCTCGAGATTTACTTTCAGCCCTTTGTAGTAATAATGCGAGTAAAACTAACTTAACACAATATAAATTTAGTTATGTAAAGACAAGATGTTAACATTCTTTACTTCATCATCATAAGCCCTTGGAAGTCTACTGTGGGATATGCGTCATCTAAAAACGGAGGAATTTGCCATAATCTCCACGCTTGGCAGGGGTGTTGGACATCGCAGTAGACTTTGATTGAATAACAGGATAACACTGCTGCCCAATATGCTAGTGCTTCTCTTAGTTGGTTCTTACAGCATTCTTGACAGCGATGGAGTGACGCTATTTAATAATAATTGTCCATAATTAATTAATAATCGCCATAATTGGCGACGCAACACAGCATTTACTTACATACCCACCCTTCAGTAATTATATATTAGGCTTATTTCGTTATAGTTATTTTGTTAGTAGTATTAGGCTAAATCGCTGAAGACATAAAATACTAGTTATTGCCCGCAGCTTCGCTCGCGCGTTTAGTTTCTTTATGTTTAGTTTTAATTACCGTAGTACCTCTTTATAAACACCGATACAAGTGTACATTTATTTCTAACCGGAAGCAGGTATATGAAAATTCGTGCTTCTTACTTTGAAAATGACCGACTTCTATAAACTTAAAAGCCTTAATTCACACTCTTAGGGATAAAATTTTGAAAAACGCCTTTATACTCGTACATGTACATTTATTTCTAACCGGAAGCAGGTATGTGAAATTTAGGCTTCTTTCTTTGAAATTGACGGACTTCCATACAATGGTTCCTCCCTTATTTTACTCCCAAGGAGGTGATATTTCTAATAAATGATTTCTTAATGGATAATTTGTAGACCCAGCGATTTAGACTCTGCGTTGATAAATCAGTCAGTCAGGACAAGTAATTATATATGTATAGATTTTCTGAAGTAAGTATGAAAAAACATAAAAAGTTAAAAAAAATATATTACGGCACTACTACACGCGAATTGTAGTAGTGCCGTAATATTGTAAGAAACGCTCGCTCGGTAACATTATACCGTTAACTGCTTGTTAACTAGGTACCGTTATACCCCGACCAGCAAATATAGTGCCACGTAGACACCTTCTATAAAATCATAAAATATTCCGTTTAAATAACAAGTTATATATAACTGTTAGGAGACAGCAGCAGAGAATAATGTGAGATGGCGATCTGTCCTTTGAACTTACCTCACAGCCGTACCGCACGCAATCAAAATCACCATCATAATCCCCAGTCCATATTCGTCTCTACTACAGGGTATGGGATCTCCCCTGATCAGGAGGGGGATTAAGCCGTAGTCCACCGCGCTGGCCTAGTGCGGATTGGTAGACTTCACACACCCATGCGGGCATGTAGGAACCTCACGAGAGTTTTCTTCTCCGATGAATACATTTGTATCTACAATATTGACCATATACGAATTAGAAATAACTCATTGGTACGGGACTAGGATCGAACCCGTGACCTTTCAATCGTAAGTCGCGTCTATAACCACTACACCAACAATGTTATGCAATAACAATAACCTCTGACATAGGTCAAAGTATGCTGTGGTGGACAAATTATGTTTTTTTACATTTCATTAGTGAAATACATTGGTGATTGAGAGAGTGGCGACATTTGTTTTATGGCGCCAGCATAATAATAGCGTCACTTCATTTCTACCGCTGGACGCTGTGAGAATTAATTAAGAGATATACCAAGATGAGAGACAGCAGCTTTATTCTGTTATTCAATCAAATTTTACAACGAAATCCAGGACGCTTGTTAATCGTGGAGATTATAGCAAACCCCCCCTTTTTTAGGAGGAGTCCCATGGCCAACAGTGGACTTCCACGGACTGATTATGATGATGATGATGATGATGTTTGGCAATTCATGGCATCAATATCAACTCCTAATTTTTTACCAGATTCCACTTTTATATCTTCAACATTTCTCTATCGTGAATTATTTATATACGAGTACGTTGCCATTCATGCGGTTATTCCCAATTTTAGTTAGTTAAATATATACGTTTGACGTCACTCACCATCGTACTCAGTGATTAACTCATTTGAAAAACAGCATAATGTTACAATATGTCGCCTTTCTTATGAACGTAGTTATTTTAGCGTTGTGCGCATAAGCATGATAATGATACGAATAAATAATTGAATCATTCGAATAATTTGAATGCATATATTAAATCATTCGGTTTGAAAGTGAACTACCTACTCGGTGAATGGTGAATGGTGAACGTGATACCTATCCATTCATCATGAATGATGATCAGCCCATGAAACTCCACTGCTGGACGTGGGCCTCCTAAAAAAGAAAGAATTTGCCATAATCTCCTCGCTTGGCAGGCGTCTTGGAGATCGCAGTAGATTTTGATTGAATATCAGGATAGCGCTGCTGCCCATTATCCTGGTATATCCCTTAGCTTTTTTTTTACTATATTTTATGGCCTGGTTTCTGAGATCTTTAAGCCAAATCATCATTTTAATATATACTTTCATCAGTTTAACAATAAAATATCGGTGTGTCATATATTATTGCTTCTTGGGAGTTTTGAACTCAACCCGACGAATACCATTTTGACCTGGCAAATTTCGCAGGTCTATTGCCTTGAAAAATTACGGTCACTTTGCCATGTTAGTCACATTTTTATTTCAATGTTTCAATATTGTTCACGATTATTGACGATTATTAATACACAAAGCAACACCAAATTTATATATTAAACATCACAATAAACTAATATAAAACATTAAAATAAAACTTCAACGGTGACGCTTCACTCGAGTTGGCGCCGACACCCCCCCCCCTCCCTCCCCCAGCTAGTTTTCACACAGGAAGAGGTGAAGTGACGTTATTATTATGCCGGCATCACACAGCAAACGATAAACATCTGTTCATTACTAATTAGTAATGATTATTCTAATAAAAAGAATTGGTGTACTAATAAATTTGCATTCGTATTGGAAAATTAATAATTTAATAATATGCAGTAAAGCTAACATGTTACGCCTTATCATTCTATAATAAGAATTATTCTATGTAATTCAGTCATTAAAATCTATATAATTTTTTCTATTTCTTAGAATAAGAAGGTTAAACACCCTGTTTTACACACAAAATTTTTGATAAGGCTCTTAATTATCACTCGCTTCGAACGGCGAAGAAAAACATCGTGAGGAAGTCTACATGCATGAGAGATTTTTTCGGCGGATTGTGAGGTCTAGCAGCCCGCATTAGGTCAGTGTGGCGGACTATAGCTTAACTCCTCTCATTCTGAGAGTCCGTATACTGCAGAGGGACTGTAGATGGCTTGATGGAAATAATAATGATTTGGAAAATTAGTAGTTACTAATAAGTTGTCTTTTTAATTCAATCATATTCGGACACCGCTATTTTAAGTACCATTACTTTACCTTATTAATACCTTATTACTCGTAAATAGACTATTTTGATTTGATCAACGATCTTTTCGAGGACATCTTAAATGGTTTTGACGTTGTTCAAACACATCCAATTAATAGTTCAAAAGACATGATGGATCTGATTAAAATGATGTTTTGCACACCTATGGGAGCCCAACTGTCCCAAATCATATTGGTCAGAAGATTTTAACATATCCAGTTTAGTCAAATGTTGACCTTCGTTATTAAATTGCTTTACATCCCCCGACGCCAAACCTTATTTATGTGAAATTGGTCCGTATATATGTAAATAATTATCTATAATTATTTCATAGCTCCCTTACGAGTGATTTAAGTGAAGTATAAAATTTGAAGCCAGTTGTTTTGCGTGCAAATAATATTATTACGAGAAGTGGGTACAGGGATTGGAAGAAAGACAATAATGCAGAGAGAGAATTGAAATTTATTCACTTCTTTACTTTCTACTTTTTTTATCTTCTTCGCTTCTTGGACTGTCTACTTTTCTAAACATTTATTCAACTACTACTCCCCGCTGGGTGCGACATGAAGCGTTATATACCCTCGCTGGCGGAAGGTTCCTGTTGTCCTGATCGTCTTCTTGTGTTCTCTAGAAATATAAAGAAAGTTTTCGAAATGTCAAAGTCTGGTCCGAGCCAGGGGTATTAAACCTACATCAGATATTTTCTCCCTGTGGTACGTTTTTTTTAAATAATACAAATTACTTATAATCTGTCCCAGTTATGTAAAACACACTTCACGTTTATCTTACTATGCCAGCATCGCCACAATATGTTAATTAGGATGTTGTGAGACAGCCAATTGTGCGAACAATTCGACATTACTAGGTTTAAGTAGCCTGCCCCCCTAGCCAAGTTGACATTCGACAATCGTTATCGCTAATAGAAACGAAAAAATGCATTGGGATGACACTTCTAATCGCCAAGTCACGTGTGACTTGGCGATTAGAAGTGACATTCCACGAGTAGAAGTGTCATTCCAATGCATTTTTTCGTTTCTATTAGCGATAACGATTGTCGAATGTCAACTTGGCTAGAGGGGCTGATTAATAGGTACAGCTTCGATATACTATGATGAACTAAGTTCGCTGTTTTATAGAGAGAAAAACACTGAATGGTGTGCCGTGGCGAAGAATAGTAACCTTACTTTTCACAGAAGCGAAACTTATTTATTTATTATACTTACACTTCACACACTAGTGGCACATGGGCGGACTTAATGCGTAAGGTAGTTCTACAAGTCAAAGCTACTTACTTTTTCTAAAATATATAAAAATTAAATGGCGTCGTAGTTCGCCACCCGACACGTCTCGTTGCCCGCAGGGGTGAAATGTGGACTGCGGATAGCCACTCCGCTACATCAAACGATCGTAGCAGGTGGAAAGAAGTGGTCTCTGCCTACCCCAACGGGAAAGAGGCGTGACTGTATGTATGTATGTAGTATGTACTATGGTCTCTGCTTACCCGTATGGTATATCGGCGTGAGTGTATATATGTATGTATAATATATAAAATCGAATTTTTATAAGAATAATAGTGTTTTTATAAGTATAAAGTACTAAGTGTTTATTGTATCAGGTGTCCCAAAAGAAAGTTTATATTTAGTGAACCTATTAAAAAACAAAGTAAGCCATCTATAGAAAATGTTATTATTTATTAAAGTACACAATTTGGGAATTTATTCCTTAAAAATAATATCGTGCAAATGTAAATCCTCGCGGTCACGGCACTCATTTATTCGAACGCTAAAATTTCTTATGACAGCTCAGTAGGTAGATTCTGTGATGGTTGCCATTTCCTGATGGATATTTTCTTTCAAATGAGCCAGAGAAACTTACCAATAGACCAACTGGTCTATTGGTGTAAACTTTATATTTGAGATAACCCCACAGGAAAACTCCATAGGGGTTAAATCAGGACTGCGTGGAGGCCAATTTATGTCACCTCTTCTGGAGATCAATTTGCCGGGGAACATTTCACGAACTCGTGGCAGAGCCGTGATGGATGTGTGTAACGTTACTCCGTCCGACTGGAACCATGTTGTTTGGTTATAGCCAGGAAAGTTTTGTAATTCAGGCACCAATAAATGGTCTAACATTTCCAAATAACGCTCCAAATTGACTGTAATTGCACATCCTCTTTCATCTTCAGAAAAGTAAGGGCCGATAATTCCTCTCACCGACATCGCAGCCCATACGGTCACTTTAGGTGAATGTAAGAGTTTCTGATAATTGCGTTTTGGATTCATCGCACTCCAGTAGCGGCAGTTCTGCTTATTAACATGCCCATTGAGATGAAAATGAGCTTCATCCGGAAACAAGATGTTAGTAAACGCTGAGAAGCGCTCAATTACCTGGTTCACGAAGTCAAACCCTGAACCGGCATCTCGGGACCTTAATTCTTGTACCAGTTGAATTTTATAGGGGTGTAGCTTTAGGTCTTTATGCATAATATGGTGTAATGTCAAACTAGGTTCATTTAAAGCGCTTGCGTGCTTCCGCATTGATATATTCGGATCGCCACGAACAGACAGGGTAACTTTCTAGATATTTGCTGCCGTTCTTAATGATATTGATTCGCTTAATGATATTGGTCGCCCCTTTTTGGTTTTTCCAATATTGTACCGGTCTCTTCAAACTTCTTCACCCATTTACGAATGAGAAATATACTTGGCGCCTCATTTAATGATGAAAACCTCGAATATTGCAGAATCTTATAGGCGCTGTAATCGCTGAATCACCGTTTTAGTAAAATTCTCGCACGCACGACGTGCAGTCCGGTCCCAAAAAACGCTCCATAGCGACTAAATTCCCAAGAGGCAGGCTACCGATTAACATACCCATCGCGCCCCCGTATTCGTTGTGTTCACGCAGGAAGCTAAACAAATATAATCTTTCTTTTAGGACACCTTTTACTTCGTATCACTGAATCAATATGGGCAAAAAAACGCATTGAGGTGAATTTATTTATGCTTTAGTGACGATTCAATTTTTTCCCAAAAAAAAAACAACTCGTTAAGAAACTTCGCATTAAAAAAACAAACTATAATTTTTGGCAACTTGTAGGTGTAGCCCTGTAAGTAAAGTGTAAGTACATAATATGAGCATGAAAGCTCCTCAGACTAAGATGCGGATAGCAATATATCCACGGTATTATTGCAACGACCGTTTGCTGCCCTCGGTACAGACCAATAATGGAAACAGTCTACGTTTGCAACAAAAATGATGTAACAATGTTTGCAAGGAAGTAATGAGACATAGATTTAACAAAAAGTATAAAGTAGTCACTAGCCGCGTTCAACTTCATGACATTGTAATATAAAATTACATACATACATACATACACTCACGCCCTTTTCCCTGGCTCTCCGGCGGGGAATCGAACCCCGGT
>WUAW01003437.1:19948-35265 GCA_017165845.1 Thaumetopoea pityocampa | reverse complement strand
TTAGTACATATGTTACGTATTTTTATTATTTTAGGAATAAATATACTCATTTATGATATGAAATAAAATTCAGTGATTCGTTTGCATTCCTAGAGGTTGAAGAATAATTTGTGTAAATATCTACTTAATAATATTTGTTTTTAAAGTTAAGTTACAGTAAAAAAATCTATTTTACATTTTCACATTATGCTGGCCCAATTATAATAGTTTTCTTTGTATATTGGACACTGGACAATGATATACATACATATATATGTATTTAATATTCATATCTTCTAAATTATTATTGAGGAGAAATGAATATTATTGTATCTTAGTGTACAATACATATGTACAGGTATAATTATTATGATATAATTTTATATAATCAAAATATACAAAATTATACCATAAAAATTACATATATACATAAAGTTTCCACATATGTATTATGTACATACCAGTGGACTGTAGTTCGGTACTGGAGAAACTTTAATTATTGGAAATTTTGTCCTTAACAACTCTTATTTTATTGTTAATTAAATCAATATCAGCATATCTTTCGTTATATTTTTGACAAACCCTATACTAAAAAATATATTTAGCAAATATTGACTTACATAATGGTATAGTACTGATACCCAAAGTGGTCTGTATTGACCCCCAGGGGTCGACGGGGACCTGCAAGGGGTCTACGCCAACTGTCAAAACCACATTTGATGTTAATAAATTTGCAAAAAAAATATTAACTACGCTTTGGGAGGGTCTATACTAAAGTGAAAAATATTACAAGTGGTCTACAAGACAAAAAAGTTTGAGGACCGCTAGTGGTATAGTATATTAGCAGTGATATCCTAGTAGTATAACTATGCATAATCAAATATTAGATCTCGAGTTCAAGGCTCCAAGCCGCGAAGTGACTTCGAAATCGTGTGTATATTAATATTTAATTATCACTCGCTTCGAACGATGTGGGTAAACATCTTCAGGGAACCTGCATATAACTTGAGAGGTTCTCTTGACAGCGTCTGTCCATACTAGAAAACTAATTCGTTAAACGTAGTGGATTATATCCTAACGGTTAGGCCCTGCGGTGAGTATGGATGGGTTTATTTGATTGAAAAGTGAACAAAAAATAAAACATTATCATCATCCCTGGTCCATATTCGTCCCCACTCGCACGGACACTAGGGACGGCACGGAGGGGTATGGACGTTCTCTGGTCAGGAGATGGACTAGGCTATAATTAATCACGCTGGCCTAGTGCGGATTGGTAGACTTCACACACCCATGTGAGTACGCAGGTTTTCTCGTGAAGTTTTCGTTCTCCGTTAAGTACATTCGCGTCTATAATGTAGACCATACATGAATTAGAAATAATTCAGTGGCACGGGACCAGGATCGAACCAACGACCTTTTGACCGCAAGCCGTGTCTGACACCACTACCCACCAATGTACCAAAAAATAAAATATGGTCACTAATAAATACATATTACGAAAAAAAACTAAAAAACTCGATTGCGGTGCAAAAAATACCTTACCTAAAAATAATCAGTACAACTAAAATTTTTTTTCAGCCCGCACATTAAACCTTATAAAATCGGCCATTTTGATTTAAAGTATTTTATGTACCCAGTAACACTCGCGCCATCGAGACGAATGACGTATAATTTATCAAAATCGGTGGAGCCGTTGAGTAGTTACGAGTGTACATAGGCACAGACAATTTTACATACATAAAGGTAGATATCTGAGGACATAAAAATATAAAAACACAATCTGTGTTATTTATTTGTTATTTTAAATATATTTATTATTATATACATAACTAATTATATTAAAAAATAATAAATAAATAAAAGATACTTATATATATATAATGGTGGGCGTGCCAAATAACTCGCGATGACCCACTGCGTGCTCAGAGAGGCAGCATGCGGCGTCCCACTGGATTTTGATGGGGGCGCGAACCTGTAACAAAAATACACATTAATATTTATGGAAATCAAATATTTCGTTCCCAATTGAGGGAACGTCAATTAAATATATATAAATATATATAAATATATATAAATATATAAATATATATAAATATATTAAATATATATAAATCAATCAACATACATAAAGGTCAAATAAATAACCTCCCTTTTGGTCTTCGCCGCAGTCGGGTAAAAATGGCGAATCAACAGAATTATAGATATGTGGATTAGAACAAAGATGTCATTTGCATCGTGGTTGAAAATGTGGAGATGGGTAGGATACAATTTGCGTGCGGAACTTACACATTTTTGGCGGGTAGCCAAACAGACTAATCTGATATGTTAGAGCGAATTTACCACAGTAACTATCCGGGTTCCGTCCGCTACAGAGGTGGCGAACTGACACAAATTTTTGAATAATTCCTTAATTTTTGGACGTTTGGAGAAATTAAAACCGACAAAATGTTCATTATTAAATTATCTATCTACAGGTGTTAGTTGCAAATTAAAATAATATATACATTAAAAGGAGACGCATACAATCAACATTTTCTTCTCATTTTTGTGGTTCGTTCATAACGAGTTTTCATGTAATATTTACTCTATTAAAAATAATTTGAATTATCCAATATAACGACAATATACTGAAGAAATGTAATGTATATTTTTTTATTTGATTTTTGTTTAAATAAGGGGTATATAGGCATTGAAAACATTACTGCGTTTTGCTCGGGGAGGCGCCTTAAGTGGGCGAAATGTGCGAAAAATTGCGCGTTTTAAATATAATCTATACATTGACATACTTCAATAAAATTTGATAAAATTGCTATAATTTATGGTGTATAATGTATTATAAGTACATTCAAATAAGTAAAAATACCCGGTCCGCTAATAGATAGCAGTTCTCGAGACGGGTTTTCTAACCGTTTATATGTCTCAATAGTGGGACATGATGTCCAATATTACGCAGGGTTTCCACCCAAGCGGTGGACGTGGTAATGTATACGCAGCTTAAGACTGGATCTCAAAGTCACAAGATGGATGGTTGTGGAAGGAGATTGAAGAGCCCTGTGTCCAGAAATTATAACCTAACCAGACTCGAGAATAAGAATACACCTATCCCTCGATTTACACTGAAGATACGTTTCCGACAAAACCGTGTAAAATAAAATCTCTCATAAAAACTCCCAATATGTGCTTAATTCGGGCATTTATTTAAGTAAAACATCTTAAACCGTATAAAAGCCAAATCGTGTAAAACAGGTACTGTGCTAATATGGTGGATGTTAATTTAAATTAATAATAAAATTCTAACTAAAATACTGTATAAATAGTGTACTGACTAAATATAATACATAACTTACTACGGAGTGATATAGCAGTACGTAGTAATTTATTAAAATCCCATTAGATTTTATTTTCCCTTGCTCCTTGGTAAAAAAAGTTCTGAACTAAATTTTATATTATCTTCGATTTCCCGAATAATAATGATAATAATAATATATTTCCCACCACGATCATAACAAAATTGGTAGCTACAATGACATCTTAAATTTTAAACTTAGTTGTGGAAAGACTGAGCCTAAGCTAAGCTTGAGTTTCAGGATACCAGGTCTTCACCTGAATAGTAGTGGAGGAGGAATAGTAGTGGATAAAACCTCATTTAAATTCCGAGGATCGAAAGGTCTCGAGCTTCGATTCTCCGGCTAGCACAGTAACATTAACGTGGCTTTTTTATCATATATAAGCTAGTACTTGACTGCAATCCCACCTGATGTTAAGTGGCGATGTAACCTACGGTGATAAAATGTCTAACTTATTAAAAACCTATTCACTCTTGTCTCAAAGACACCTACGTTATAATTGAATGGAAATACTGACGGAGGAAGACCTATCCATTCTTTGGCTGCACGTGTTATGAACGTAGAAAGTTTTCCATATTTCGGAAGCCACATAAAACAGTAAGTCCCGGTTGGTGTCTCAACTACACTGGTCGTTACTAGGAATTGTGGGAGCTTACAGTGATGATGTCAGATGGTAATCTGGCATCTTAAACCGCTCTACAGCCGCATCTGGAAAAAACAGCAGACCCTATAGCAGTCTTTAAAAATAGACTATGTCTGGATAATGCTAGGTGTCGTTATTGATCTCCACTGAATATATATAGAATAGGATATACATATTTTTATTGCACACCAGCTTAAGACATTTTAGTAAAGTATTATATTACAACTAGCTTTTGCCCGCGGCTCCGCCCGCGTGAATGTCGGTTTTCAGTTACATGGGAAATCCCGAAATAATCATAGATTTATATAAAAGCTTCAGAACCACTTTTATTTGAGCTATCGTACCTTAACGGCGGCTACTAAAACAGGGATCAAGCTGTATCTTCAATTCTACTGAACTTGAAACATGCTAAAGTTGGAATACTACTATGCTACAGTATTTAAGTTGGAATACTACTGCCTTTAAGATTGTAATAGTTTGAACAAAATTTACCCGCTGGTTTTTGCGTGAAGCTCGAACAAACAAACAAACAAACATCGATGCATTTGATTTTAGAAGCCCTTAATTAGTCGATCTGAGTCGTTTGTTTTTAAATGTTTTTGATTTTTGAAAATTTGACATTTAACAATTTTATAATAGTATAGATAGATTACGTGAATAGTACATAGAGTGGTCTTATCGCAAACTACGATTTTTTCCAGACAATCTTGGTATGGATAGGATTGTATAAATATAATATGGTGGTGAAATGCCTAAATGTGGAATTGGTGTACTTCTGTAAATTCAAAGTGCACTTTCAATGTTACCATCATCTTCGGTAGATTTTTTAATTAAAATTTATACAATATGATCAGCTTTTCTGTCTATCTCTGTCCAATGGATGTTTGGTTTAATTAGGACTACTGGTAATAATATATCGTATTTAAATATCAATAACTAGACATTAACTTGTTGTTTAGGGTCATAAAATATTGCATGCTTAAGATTAACGTAATCGTCATTGTATTTCACGAAAAATTAGTGCACATACGACTGGAAGTTTGTTCATCTTCTAGACCTTAATCTTCTTAATATCTCATTTAAACATCTTTTAGGTCGCTTAAATTTTCAGAAGAGCTTCTCTTCCGTAATTTATTGGTCAGGCCGGGAGTTATATTAGTTTAGACTGCTTACGGCAAGACGTTTGCGGAACAGCCTTGATGAAAATACTTTTAGCAATGGTAATTGTGACCATGTGAAGCTTTTGGACATTTGAATATAAAGTACCCAATATTAATTTTATGTTTCAGCTAAAATAATTAATATGTGCAATGGAAGAACTATGATACTTTACAATGGATATACGTACTGCAAAAATGTCGAGACGTCGAGTGGCCAACGATGGCAGTGTCCTAAGAGAAGCACTATGAAATGTTACGCGTTTCTGGTGACGTCACACGGCGAAATAACTAGAGTCAACGACCATCATACCCACCTTCCTACACGATATGTTCAAAATAAAGATGGCACTTACTTTAAAATATGATAAAATGTTATCATAGATTTAGGTCGCAATTGCTCTCGAAGCAATAAAAATAGATACGTCTATTACGAATTTATACAATTTTCCAATACAATAATGTTTTATTTGAATATTTTATTTTATATTATATTGTTATATAACATGTCTGCTGTGTGGCGTAGTAATAGCGTTACTCCATATCCTCATGTGCGTGCTGTGAGAACCAGCTAATGGATGTACCAGGATAGTGGTCAGTAGCGTTATCAATATTAATCAATGAAAATCTACGGCGATCTCCAAAACGCCTGCCCAGATTATGTCAAATCCCTCCGTGTCCAACAATGAAATTCCACGGGCTGCTGCTGATTATGTTTTGTCTATTAAAGTCGCAACGCAATATGCTAATAGTTTTCTAAGCTAAAACTGAACTCTGTTGAATGAGCAGATTATGGTAATCAAATGCGTGAGCTGGTCGACTGGCGACTGAACGAGTCGGCACGGGATGTGCCTCAAACGGCGAACAGTGTCATTAATGAACTAATGTTGACGAACAATGATAGTTGACTAGAACGTTGACTTGTGAAATTTTTATGAGCCTTTTAGCATCCCGAGGGTCTTCATACAAATTCAAACAATAAACAAACAACATGAATCCATAGTAGAGACACTATGTGCTACTGCTATATTCAAATCCTTGGGAGCTATCTAAAGGAACACTTGCAGCAAATTATTATGAAGTACGTACTTCTAATACTTTAACGATATTTAATTTGGATCGCTTTTTAAATATTGTCATAAATATTTGTACCAGATAATTCGAGGATAATTTATTGGATATTTACTTAGTATAAAAAAGGATACTAAAACGATTTAGTACGAGTCTGCAACAAAGTGAGACAAAATAATCAAATGCAAATTGTGTATATTGCGTTTTTTTTTTTAATAAAAATCCGCCGTATCCGTGTTTGGAAAACACTTGTTGAATAAAACGATGAGCTTGATGGATTCCAACTGAAGTTTTATCACATGAACAATATACTACAGAGAATAAACTAAAGAGAGGATGAGACGACAGATAAAACAGATATAAATTAATACTACACACGGTAATGTCATGATACTACCGTGAAGGCCGCAGAGTGCTTTTTGGGTGCGAGCCCCACATTCCCGAAGTATCCGTGTCCTCGAAGCGACTAAAAGCGGCCATGTATTTCCACCTGTTAAAAAAAAATCCTAAATTACACCTTGATTTCTTCAGTACTCTCTCTGTTTTAATTAATCGATTTGAGTAGTTTTTTTGATGTTTACACAATTAAATTTACAAAAACAATTTATTAATTAGAATTACAAAATTTGACATTTAACAATTTCATAATAGTATAGATTATTTGTTTTATAGTGTCATTAATAACCACGACCCGTGGAAAGAGAATAGCGTACAAGGATTTCACGTATTGCTGTCACTGAAAGCTGAAGACCGGGATGCGTTATCGGTGTACGGAGAATGGCGGCAATCAGTGCTGCAGAGCTTACTTGGTCGTCGACGATTTGGGCCACGTAATGAAAGCCAAAGTGGTGCATTCGCATAAACGCCCAAAGTATATACACAAAAATGAATATATACTACAAGCTACGTCATTAATTATAAAAGCTTATAAGCTTATCGAAACATTCAAGTACTTTTCATGTACTTTCTTGTACAATATACTCCATATAAGCAGCGATAGCCTAGTGGTATGACCATACAAGATGAGTACTAATCCAAGAACTCCGCCAAGCGTGGAGATTATAGCAAATCCTTGCTTTAGAAAGAAGAGGCAGATGTCCAACAGTGGACTTTTACTGGCTGATGACGATGATGAGTATAGATGTCAAATACTTCTGACGTTATGAAATCATGTGCGTATTAATAATTTAATAATTATTTATTATTCACTTCAAATCATAAAGGAAAACATCGACGGCGTCTGAAGTCTGCTAACCCGCATTAGTGCAGCGTGATGAATTATAGACTAAACCTCATTCTGAGAGGAGACCCGTGGCCCTGCTGTCGGACGATAGATGAGTTGGTAATGATAATGATGATCGTGACGATAATGATTGTTATGGCGCGAATGTTTATCCGGACCGAAGTATATTATCTATGTGGATTGCTTTAAGCGCCCGCAACAAGCTTCAAAGGATGTCAGACAAGAATTATGTAACTATAGCACAACACTTTGTAGACATGATAGGCAAGTTTTGCATTCATTTACTGAAAATGTTTAGATAAACGATTATGTGATAGTCGCATTGTTTGTTTGTCTAATAAGAATTTAATTGTAGTGATAATATCAAAAACGAACATCACTGACAGTGAGATTGATCCTGTTAGAGGTCTAAAACAATAATCGAGCCCCAATTACTTGTACCGAAAATCTGATGCAGCGCTTCAGTGGGAATTATTATTTTGAACAATTAATTATACAGCGTTACCCCGCGTCTACAGGTCAATTTTCTTTCAATCAGAAGGTCGTATGTGTCGCGGAATTCATTGCGTTAATGCGTTTCGTTCAATTTAATGTGTTACCGTTTCTAAAACTACTTGGAACCCGTGGCATGTTTACAGCGTCTACTCTATTTAATTTATATCTATGTTATTAAATTAAGAACTACCAAATTAAGTTTTGTTGACTTATTCTGCACGCTTTTGATTTTGCGATTCAAATATTCTGTACTAGGTAACGCCTGGGACTCAGTCCGCCCGCATCAGTGTCAGTTTTCATGCTAAATAAGAAACCCCGAAATGATTTTAAATTTACAAAAAAGTTCTGTAACTATTTTTATTTGAGCTCTCGTGCCATAATAGCGGCTACCGAAACGAAGTTCAAGCTGTATCTTCCATTCTACTTGACCGATTTTGATAAAACATTCGGCAATATTTAAGCTGGATTAGTAAGTCCTTTTGCCAGCTGATTTTTGCGTGAAGTTCGAACAAACAGACGCGAAGAAACAAAAAATGGTGTCGGTTTCAGGAGCTCTTAATTAGTCGATCTGAATTAGATTTTTTGAAATATAAATTTAATGTGCAAACAATGAAATTTTACGTTTTCATAATATACAATGATGTAAAGTGCATTGGTGGTGTAGTGGTTATAGACATAACTTACGATCGAAAGGTTGCGGGTTCGATCCCAGTCCCGTACCATTGAGTTATTTCTAGTTCATGTACGGTCTATATTATAGACACTAATGTACTCAACGGAGAAGGAAAACTTCGTGAGAAAACCTGCATGCCTGCATGGGTATATGAAGTTACGCACTAGGCCGGCGTGGTAGACTACTACCTAATCCCTCTCTGTTATGGGGATGAATATGGACGGGGGATGATGATGATGGATGATAGATAGATGTATTATATTCCACCATTTCCAGAGGTTTTAACATCGGCTCTTTCATATTTCTGAATAAATGAATGTGACAACATAGTTTATAGCTTTTAGAGTTGGAGTAAATGGGTCAGCAGGCTTTACCTTTAATTTAACGATAAGTAATACTGTTCTAAGCTGTACTGTGCTCCATACAGAAGCGCTAGAGGCGNGACTACTACCTAATCCCTCTCTGTTATGGGGATGAATATGGACGGGGGATGATGATGATGGATGATAGATAAATGTATTATATTCCACCATTTCCAGAGGTTTTAACATCGGCTCTTTCATATTTCTGAATAAATGAATGTGACAACATAGTTTATAGCTTTTAGAGTTGGAGTAAATGGGTCAGCAGGCTTTACCTTTAATTTAACGATAAGTAATACTGTTCTAAGCTGTACTGTGCTCCATACAGAAGCGCTAGAGGCATAACATGTCTTCAGGAGGAATGGAACTGTAGGTACTTCAACCTGGCTCGGAACTTCTGTAGATATCTGCGGGTATCGGAAGCCACTCAGCGTCGGGTGAATCGAGTTCCCGTTTGTTACATTCATTATGTAAAAGAATATTAAACAGTAGTAGAGAAGTACGTCTTTTTTGTGTAATTCACTAGCTGTCTCTGTATGTCAGGCATGCTAACCTTAAAGTGTTTTGAAGTGTCTCTTGAACTCAAGTATCACTTTAATCAATATTGCTTTATTCATTATCACCTACGTTTACAATGTCTGTCAAAATGTAATTGTTAAAATTAATAAAAATATTATTGGAAAAAAAAACAAAATCCCAACTGCGTGAAAAAAGTAATTTTTCATAATTTTGACATCAAAATTATAAAAAAAATTACATTTTTCACGCAATCGGGTTTTATATTTTTTTATAAATGGTTATATTACCTAGTGTCACTCTCACAGTGTGCCAAAAAAATATACACATATGCATATTCGAAAAACATAACCCTCCTTCTGACGCAGTCGGGTAAAACAACCTACTTTTGTTAAATTTCTTTCTCATACCTCCCGTTCTGTGATTGTTGTAAATCTTATAATATTTTAACACATTAATTGTAAATAATTTTATATGAGATATAATTCTATTGGACACAATGATATTTAAGGTACTATCTGGATAATTAAATTATCCAGTAAATGAATTCCAACGTAGCTTATACAATTATAATCTTACATACGGCTTATTACAAGGAAAGCAATTGTAACATCTTTGGTTAAAACCTTTACCTGTATGGAGGATAGAACGCGAGAATCACATCGTCGCGAGAAAACGTCAATTATGATAACTATCATTACAAATTCTATACGGAAGCGTAGTGTTGGAAGTCCTTTTCCATCTGTAGTCCAATTGCAAACCGACAAAATGGAGTCTAGTATTTTTTTTTTTTGTATTTTTGTTAAAACTTCAGTCATATCATCAAATGGTTTTATTTAGCTTGCCTTGTTTGTCCTGTGTGGGTCAAATTTAGTAACTGAAATTTTACTTCTTCCTGTTGACATCTGACATTTGGTACACAGCTTTAGTTCTGATGACAACATAATTATGTGTATTCAGTATCACTGTAAATACAAGATGACCGCCGCCACAAAATGACGGATAACATATTTTTTACATCCCCTCCATATGGATATCAAATGGAAGAGTTTGACTAGTAGACACGAAAACAATTTCAAATTCAAGATGGCCGCCTTTACAAAATGGCAGATGATATTTTTTTCAACCCTTCTATATGAGTATCAAATGAAAAGGTTTGATAAGTAGAATATAGTATACCATGAAAAAAGTAACTAAATAAACAATTAAAACAGGGAAATAAAATATGTAAGAACAAAAATTAAGGAAACATAATAATGATGCAGATAAAGTACTAAAAGATGATTAGGTAGGTCCAGCCATCACACCACTCTTTTTATCAATATAGGGCATTGATCAGATTAAAATAAAGTCTATGATGATTAAAATAAAGCGATTCCCATCTCTGTTATCTACAGTCAGCCATAATAATAATGATATGGTAATATGATAATGCTATGATATCCAAAGCATATAAATGCTTTAGATGCATCTTCTCAGTAGACAACTTACACAAAATGTTTATAAAAGTAAATATGTCACTGTCATCGTACGATATCACAGGACGATCATTTATAACGATAACGATTTTATTTTAGTCTGATCAATGCCCTACATTGATGAGGAGAGTGGTGTGATGACTGGCACCTAGTACCTACCTAATTATTTTTTTAGCTTTTAGTACATTATCCGCGTCATTATAATGTTTCTTTACAATAAAACTGTTTAACTTATTTTTTACTTATCTTGTTTTTTTAAAGATCAAAGCTAATAAAGAGATACACTCCTTTTGCGCTTATTACGTTCGACGAACAATAATAGTAAGAGTTCTCTGTGAGCATGTTCCCAAAATTGAATTTATCTCGCTGGAAATAAGTTTGTTTTTTAATAGTACAATTTTTCGCAAATTATCGCCATTCGGCAAATTTTATATAAATCTGGCCAAGTAGTTTATCAAATCGCAATGTATTCGGAAACACGAAAATTCTATTGTGACTACCCGACACTGATATACGTGCAGTTATGTGCTTAAACAAGTACTAGTGGACTAGTTCTACAACTTACGAGCAAACGTGAACTATCTCAGTAGCAAATAGTAATATTACTGTTGGTAACTTTGTTATATTGTCTTTTTACATTGTCTTTTTCAGTGCGCATGATAAAGCTGGTCAGCGGTAAAGTCTTGGCTTTGCACAATAGATTTGCATATTGCAATCATTACTACACCAAGTGTGGAGTAAGATGGAGGTGTAACAGTCACATGGCGCATAGCTGCAAAGCTTTTCTTATCCTGAATGAAGATGTTTCCATCGTACGAGCAAACTTGAACCACAATCATGAACCGAGGAAGTATTATAAGAGTAGTGAGGGTTTTTACTTAAAAATATAGATTTAATTACAATTTGTCATCAGCGCTACCAATTACTACTTTCATATTATAATATCATCAAGATCATCAACGTCAGCCCGTGGAAGTCCACTGCTGAATATGGACTTCCTCCTTAAAAGGAGGAATTTGCCTTATGTTTGTAACTGTTGCCTTATGGACTCAATTAGTTCTCAAATTGCGTTCAAATGTTTTATATCAAGTTGTTATTCGTGGGATTCTGTAAGTGGCTTTCTGTTTTATTACTATAAGTCTAAACTGTTAATTTTAAGCTGTTGAATTTCCTGTGAATAAATTAATAAATAAAACACCTAAGTATATAATCTCCATGCTTGGCAGGCGTTTTGGAGATCGCCCTAGATGATGATTGAATCTCAGGATGGCGCTGCTGCTCGTTATCCCGGTGCATTCCTTAGCTATTTCCCAGAGCTTCCACGGAAAGAAAAAATATTATAATATTATACTGTCAACTAAGACAAAAATGTATTTATATTGAATAACAGATACAGCCTTGTGGGGCAGTGAGTAGCGTGGCCATCCACAATCTAGTTTGGTTTGTGGGATCGAGCATATATTAATATGTGATCTCGATGTAACGTAATATTAGTGCTGTTTAGTTATATCGTGACATATAATAGTAAAAAACTGTTATTATTAGAATGTAGTTTGGGAGTTTTGGCGTCAACCCGAATGAAGTATCATTTAAAGATTTATTTTAGTGTTTTATATTACTTTAATGTGCTGTTTGATATATGCAATAGGTGTTGTCTTGTGTATCAATTATTGATAATCGTGAACAATATTGAAACATTAGATTAAAACTGCAACTAACATTGCACAGTGACCGTATTTTTTCAAGGCAATATAATTGCGGAAACTTTCGCATAGTTAATATGGTAATTTTCGGATCAACGTCAAAACTTTCAAGAAGCAATAAAATGTGATACATCATCATTTTATTGTTAAATTGACGGAAGTATCTATTAAAATGATGATTTGGCTTAAAGGTCTCAGATACCAGGCCATAAAATATATTAAAAAATAATGTAGTTCGAAATTTAAAAAGAACTGTTAAGAGATTGAGGTTATCTACATATGTATGTCGAAAATAGTAAAATTTCGCAACACAAAAATCTTTGAATCTGTTGTTTGGTAATGTAAATTTTACGATAGAATTTACGTTGAATTGTAAGCGTAATTATGATTTTCTGAATATTATTTAATGATTAAACCCCTTAACTTGTGCGCTTGAGTTAATTCAAGCGCTCTAATTAGGCCAAGGGCGGGGCACATAGCTCGTAGAACCGATGTACGTTGGGGTTTAGTGCTGGAATGGCGACCCCGAACCGGAGAGCGTAATGCGGGTAGACCCCCAACTAGATGGACCGATGAGCTGTTCAAGGTCGCGGGCAATCGGTGGATGCAGGCGGCTCATAGCCGCTCAGTGTGGCGATTATTAGAGGAGGCCTATGTCCAGCAGTGGACGTCTGTGGGTCTCCTCATAGACCACTTTCAAAATTTAGCTGGCTCCGGTGGACGACCCCCTGCAGCTACATTTCTAACATATTCGCAAAACTCGACAAAAAATGTGAAGATTAGATCTAACTATGGAAATTTGCGTTGCGGATAAGTTCCAACCACGAAATAATTGTTATCGAAAAAAAGTAAGAATTTATTGGTTAATTAATTAATTGATTGTGCTGTGAGTTGATGTCAAAAAAGTAAAGTTGGCTAATCAAAAAAGTGATTCCATCCAATTTTACTTTTTTGACATCTATTCACAGCACAAGGAACCAATCAATTCTCACTTATTTCATTTAGAAAACTCCCCATTCGGAGGATCCCTGAATATGGAATATGCAAGTTTTTATAAGTAACAGTCGCTGAGCTTCTTAAAATATTATCCGCCTACATTGATAGGTGAAGTCAAGCCAACATTTTAGTTCTTCACTATCGAAAGCAGATAAATTTTCGTGGACCCCCGCTTACGAATTGTGAACCCCCATTTTTTTTCACGCCAAAGTAAACCCCCGTCGAGTCTCCCGTGGACACCTGGGGGTCCTCCTGAACCACTTTGGGAACTAAGGGTCTATACTCTTATAAAATTATTAAAGGTCAAATTCTGTTAATCAAAGACATTTAAAAAACCTACACAGATCGACTAATTAAGGGACTATTAACCAAATCCGTCGATGTTTGTTTATTTGTTTGTTCGGGCTTCAGCCAAAAACTAGCGGGTAGTTTTTGGTTACACTGTTACAGACAGTTTTTAGTCAACGTATTATGCTGACTTGTATACTGTGGTGGTGTCTTCTGTACCATGTGTGATATGATGATGATGAAACAGGCCAAACTGTGCACACTGGAGATAATTNCCAAATCCGTCGATGTTTGTTTATTTGTTTGTTCGGGCTTCAGCCAAAAACTAGCGGGTAGTTTTTGGTTATACTGTTACAGACAGTTTTTAGTCAACGTATTATGCTGACTTCTATACTGTGGTGGTGTCTTCTGTACCATGTGTGATATGATGATGATGAAACAGGCCAAACTGTGCACACTGGAGATAATCAGCGCGGCGTTGTATTTTATGCTGCTGCATTTTTCACACTCGAAAATAATCGAGAATTATTTTTTTGCCTAGACAAATATTCTTGTGTTTTTAATTACATATAAAAATTGATTTTTTTGGATGGTTTTTATTTTCAAAAAAAATCTTTGCGTTAAGGGGTTAAATAAATATTTCATATTATTATCAAGAAAATTCACAAGCATTTAATTATTTATGTTTGTATAGTTGTATAAAAACTAATTGAATTCAAATTGTAAATAAGAACATGAAAAACAACAATTACGAATTAAAAAAAAACTAGTGTTAACAGATTTTTGATCTATAAATAATTTTCAATGTAACTTCTCTTTCATTTGACCAGTTGCGATGAAACAAAGTTTATGTTACCTTCAACACTGTAAACAGTATATTATTGAAAACGATCCAGCGGACTAGACCACCAAAATCGGTCCAGCAGTTTTCGTAAGTGGTGCATAAAAGGACAAACAGAAAAACAATTCCAAAAACATATGTATTCTGCCATCTATTCAGATAGGAGAGTATCATTACCACCAGCCTTTCAAAGTCCACTGCTGGCCATGTGGCTCCTCCTTAAAGAGGGATTTGCGACAATATCCACGCTTAGACAGCGTCTTGAAGTTCGCAATAGATTTTAATTGAATAACAGGATGACGCTGCTGCCGGTTACCCTCCAATATCTAACCTCCTTATTAATAAAATCTTTTATTCCTGCTTTTAGCTAACACGTGGTTTGTCTCTTTCTATATCACTACAAATTTATTAAAACTGAAAGAGACAAACTACAGATTAGCTTAAACTAAGTGTAAATATTTTTATGAATAAGGCCATAAGTGATGTAAGAGGTTTCCGCAGCACCTACGGGAAGGGATGGAGTGA
>WUAW01003424.1:65411-77079 GCA_017165845.1 Thaumetopoea pityocampa | reverse complement strand
TCGCCTCTTACGACTCCCTGGGAAGTAAAGGGGTGGTGACAATTGTATTCTAAAGCCGTCACCACACGGCAAACCAAATTACGATATGTAAATTACGATATGAACCCAATTACCAATTATAAAATAAATTATAGTTTAAAAAACTAAAAAACACGCTTTTATAGTTAATCAAACTAAAAAGTAAAAAATAATTCTTAATATAAGAATAAAAGGATTAACGAGAAAATTAATGTCATTGTGGTAAAAGCGTAGGGTGCTCGATATCGTTATAACTTTTTACTAGTTCTATTCCGAAATGAGAGTTAGTGTAAAAATGTAGTACAAAGCAACCCACGCTAACATAATGATAATGTGGTAAAAACCACAATGACATTTATTTTCTCGTTTATCAATTTATTTTTATATTAAGAACTATTTTTTACGTTTAGTTCGATCTATAAAAAACAAAATTATATTTTTTTATAAAACATTTTTTTATTATAGTAGCCGTAATTGCGTTTTTGTTTAGCTCATAATTTTGTATCCATATACTGTACATATACTGCACGGATGGCGCAGTAGTTTAAACANNCGCTGTCGAGTGTTGTGTGTTCGATCCCCACACGGGACAACAACTTTGTGTAATCCACAAATTGTTGTTCTAAGTCTGGGTGTTATGTGTTTCCGTTATTTGAATGTTTGTCAACACAAACATTCAAATAACGGACACAGGTCCGCGGTAAGTGTCCACGACACAGGAATTAATCCTAATACGAGAGGTGTCTTTAAAAAAAATATATAAAAAAATATGGACACGCTAGGCAGTACTGGGTTAATCTAACCTTTTAAAGTGGGTAAAAATCGAGTTCCAAGATTCCGTTACATACATACAGGTGAAGCTAATAAAACCGTTAAATTTTTTTAACACGCTAATATTAAAATACGCAAAATATTTTAACGTTTAGGTTCAGTCGTTCGTGGCTACGGTTAAAGTGATCACTTATTTAAGCTAGTACTTGACTACAATCCCACCTTATGGCAAGTGGCGATGTAACTTAGAGCGGTACTGGTAAAACGTACTAGCTTAATAAATACCTATTCACTCTTGTCCTAAAGAGACCTACATTATAATCAGACAGAAATACGGACACAGGAAGACTATTCCCGTCTTTGGCCGTACGTATTATGAACGTAGAAACAAATCGCTTCGTACGGGTGGCAAGGATGTCTACAAGGTAGGGTTGATAGGCCGCCGTGCGTGCATTTAAATTTTTCCACCGTCGTAGACGTCTCCAAGCGTTAAAAAATTGTTCTCAAGCTATATAACCTCAAAAACAACTTTACAACTAAATTAATAAAATAAAATAAATAAATTACGTAAAAGAAATAAAACTTGCTATCGTGGTGGAAATAATTTAATTAAGTAGGTACATTGTTCATATTTCAATTCAGTGTAAAATTTCAGTAACAGGTCAATTATACCTCAATTATAAAGTGCAACAATTCAGTACCAGGTTCCAAATATCTGAGAATAGTTTGTACTATTCACAGATATTATAATTACAACTAACTTTACAACTAACACTTATAGATAGACAATTTAATAACCGGTATTTCGCCCGTTTTAATTTTTTCAAAGATCAAAAATTAAGCATTTTTTGCGAATACGGCACCGCAACTCATAGTCCGGTCTCTACAATAGGAAAGAAACGCTCAACGTTATTTGCGCGAGTAAATAACCATAAGCATTACTTTCCTCTTGCGACGAATATATATTGCTAATTTTTCTTAACGATTTGTTTCACTTCGTAAATGGTGGGTAAATTATAGGAAAAAACTTACGTATCTCAATTTAGTATATTTCAGACTTATTAGACTTTGTAACCAAGGTATCGACTTGTATTTTCACAATGATTACTTTAACAAATTAAAAATACCGAGCCTCATTAAATATAGCATTTTTGAATTAAACGTAAAATGTTTCTCTAGTCTTGTACATAATGTCATTTTAGTAGACGTTGCCTAGTTACGTACTAATATAAGATATAGGTTTGTTCTTATTTATATTATCATTATTAGAACCGCTAAATTACCATCAAAATTTGTATTCAGAATAGGTTTTTTTATTTTGTTTATGTAGTCATAAACGATAACTTCTTAATTTAAAACAGATATAACGGTTTAACGGTCCTTTAGTTAAAAAACCACAAAAAGTAGGTATACATTTTTTAAATATTATTTTATAATCTTAACCACATAGCTATTTCAGTAGAATAAGTTAGAAAAAATCACTTTGGAGATTTATATAAAATAAAATTGCATTTCTTTTATTGTGTTTTTAAATATATCACTAGAATGGAACTGAGTCAGGCAACAATAAGCGAGTTCATAAAATGCAAACAGTAGTGTTTTAATAATTAAGTAATGTACTTAAGTAAATACAATTAAATGCTTCATTATAATAATGCATAGCAGACTTATTAAGTTATAATTTTACATTTACGTACATTACGGGTACATACCTAACTTAATTAGAAATAAATAACTTCCAAAAACTTAAGATAGCCGCTTGAATAAATTAAAACAATACTACAATACTTTGTTCCATAAAAAAAAACTAGTGGAAGCAAAAGTCAGGAAATAATACTATTGTGAAACGGACTGAAAAAAAATATGATAAAATTTATGTTAAATAAATAAAACAACCACATTAAAAGAAAATGCTATATAAATATGTCATATTATAACTAAAACACTTACTTGTTCAAAACTAATTTCGTTTTTAGGAAACACAACCAATTCAACAACAAATTACCACTTCACTAGTAAGCGTAGACACTATCGCTGTCCCCAACTTTTATAGAGAAGATACATAAATATATGTCCAGCAGTGGACATCGACTGGCTGATGACGATACCACTTTATATGCAAACACACACCCTTAATAAAATCAATTTTAAAATTCATTCAATCAGGTTATTTCCTATATTTGATTTTTTTTTTACATTTAATATGCAAATACTATCAAAAAGAAACCTGTGAAAACGATACCGCAATTAGTTGTAAAATGAGGTAGTGATTAATATTTTAAAAGTGGGCAAGGAATAGCGGGATCGTGGCAGTAATATCTCGCCATCTCTCTCGCATGCCTGAATCATAATCGCGGTGACGTCATAAAACAGTATGTGCATCCTTTTTTATAACTTGACGATTACTCTTACTACCAAATTTACAAACTTATTACTAATTTATAAAATTCTTTTCATTTTAGATTGTATATAGCATAAGTTGTTGATAAAGCAAATATAAATATTTGAGTCTACCCCATTGATGAATTGCCTAAAATATAAGATTTGGATACGCCTGTACTAAGGAGCTTACCCTATGGCTGCCCTAAGAACTGACTAGATTTGGCAAAGGACTTACGAGGACAATGGACTCATCAAATGTGTTAAAGATCCAGAGAATTTGAGTCGGAAGACTTAAAAGGCTGATTATCGACTACTACTTCGAACTACCTGCATTTAATCGCTATGCGTGCCCGACGTTATTTTGTGATTAACAATGAGTTATATTGTAAATAGACCTAAGGTATCCAACTTCTACCTTACTAGGCTTACCTTACTGCCTAGACCCTTGTCACTTCTTGTTATATAGACAATGCGAAGGCATCATGCGCGCAGTGCGGTCGCTTCCTTATAATTATAGGCGTTTTCCTCCAGAAGATTGTAAATAGTAAGCGTTAAATAACAAACCTGCCAACAGGCTGACTCTTAACCACAACACAACATTACGCCTCTGTCCAGTGTTGGCTACCCTAGAGTTGGTATGGCCGATTATAAGGCAGTGAAAGTCTTCTAATTGCAATCATAATGTCATTTTCGATAATCGGAATTAGGTGAGTGTATGCTTCTCATGCGCTAAAATAATATACGCCCTAAGTTTTCGAAATTTCAATATTTTTTTTTTATTTTTAAAACGAGTATAAAGTTAGAAAGAATGCAACCGAAATTTAAAAAAAAATATTGTCATACGCACCGCAAGTAATTTTTTCTTTTCGATTTTTAACTGTCATATGATTTGAAATATATGGCATCCCGGCAGGATCTATACGCTAATATTAACATTCGCGTTCACGGAGCCCAAACACCTCATATAACTCCGATCATTGGATTATTCTTATACACACGTAGTTGTTACAGACGGTTAATAATATTTCTGATAATTTTGACTTTGCAGAACATCGTTTGTTTCACTAAACGAATGGGACACTCACTTTTTCAATGAGCAGTATAAAACTTCAAACGGCAAAATAAAACAAGTAGTAAGTATTATATGTATGTGAAGCGCTTTACTTTTCACAAGGCGACGTTAAGAAAGCGCTGCTCTGAAAACGGTAACAAGCTGCACCATTTGTTCTTTTATGGGCGCTTTTATACGCGCGTTGTAAACGCAAACGACCGACAACTATTACAACGACTGAGTGTCAAACCATAACAGAGGTATGAATGAGAAAAACGATGCTTTATACATAACCCAAGCTAACAAAATGATTTATTTTTCTGAAGCCCGTTATGTAATATTTAAGACCAGTTGCAGTAATAATTCTATAACATTATAAAAAAGACTAGTAGTAGTAGTAGTAGTTTTAATAGGATCATTTCTCCTGTATCCATTCGCAGGAGTCTTCTATCTTTCACTTACTCTCAAATAAAGCTTACTCGTTCCTTTTACATAAAACATCTTCTCAGTTCAATTAACAAAGTATAAAGGTATTCTAAATCAACCTAAAAAAAAAAAAAAAAAAAAATAGGATCATTTCATAAATACAAAATGGCGTCTATCAGAAAACAATGGAGTTAATATTGCAATGTTAAGTTTGCGGCGTTATAAGATGTATTAATACGTGATAATATGAAGAAAATTTAATACTATTGAACTCGTAACGTATCAACTAAATTTCAAGTATTCATTTTTTTTTAATTTTATTTCGCTCGTATTATACGGGCGCACTCGGTATGAACGCACTCGTATTGTGAAAACCCGGGTTTATAATCTATCACGTTCCATTTTCAATTCGATCGTTGTGTTAATTTATTTGGCAATCAAAACGCATGGAAGTGACATTCAGGCGACTTTAACGTCAATTGTAAACAGTTGGACAAACAATTTATTACTACAAACTAATACAAACTTAATTATATGAGCGTTCGAGTTAGCAATTAGCTACCGACCGGACTGCATTGCGCGCGCAAAGCAAATCAGTCACGTCGCTAAACGTACCTACTAGTAGTGTTTGAATGCTCTATTCAAAATGGTATTGAGCGTAACTAAAGTCTAAAATATGTGTGTCAACTACCCTCGAGTTGTTTTTTTTTTAATTCAACACACATACTTGAAAGAGTTAAAAATAAATGAACGCCCTAATATTGTGATAAAAGTAACCCACCTACTTTAATTTTATTTTCATAGCCCACTTTCGCCATATAAAGAATACAAAAATAAGTCAATTCCGTTATGATTTTGTGAATTATAAATATAACAGTATAATTTCTGCACGCGGTTTCGCCCGCTAACATAACATTAATCTTGAACTATTTTCCCACGGGAACGTATTACCGGGACAAAGGGTCTTAATCCGGGAGGTGTCTATTGTGTACCAAGTTTCATCCATATCCGTTAACAGTTTACGCGTAATTAACAAACATCCATACAAACTTTCACATTTATAAAATATTATTATACAGCAATGATTCACAATCATTTAAAAATGTTATTCCACCAGTTATTATTTTCAACACTATACTGTAATGAACAAACTAAACTGAAAAGAGCATGTTTATGTAATCGTGTTACATTAACCTTTATCATAACAGATAATACCTGTATGGTGTTTAGCACCATTGTAAAATACCACCATATTACAATACTATATGACTGGAAGATAAGTTATACAATTGAATTTGAGCTTTATTTTTAACCCATTCGAGACAGCGATTTTTTCGAACACGGTCCTCGGGAGTCATTTTTTTTTACATTGTTGATTTTTAATTAAAAAAAAAACTTGTTTACTATAGTAATTACCCAATTCGTAAGTGAATTCACATAAATAAGATGATTGCACATTATTATTAATATTGTACACACGGGGTGCAGAATCAGCCTCGGAAATCAATTACACACACGATAATCCGTCTCGAATGGATTAATGTAATCAGAACAATTATTAATAATTATTAATAACAATTCTTAATAACAATTATTAATAAAAACAATTATTAATAACAATTATTAATACTATTTACTGTGATAATTATATATATTTGACCCTTTATAAAGGGCACGTCACAAGCATGGCGGCGGTAACGGCATATCGATTAATTTGCACATTTCTAACAGGAAGTTCTTCAACAGAGCCGGCTGGTTGCCCTTAGAACCGTTGACCGTTATCGTGGGTATAAATGTTGGGCCCAGTATATGTGTATCGTCACCGTGTTTCTTCAATAGTGCTGACCCGTGATCGCTATTCGCGCAGTTTAAAATTGGATTGGAAGCTATTTTCATTTCTTTCGCACACTGCAAGGGAAATGGATAAAATAAAAAAAAGTAGAAGTTTCTAAATAAAAGTGAGGATCGCTGGGTCTCGCTGTATGCAGGTGGCTATGGACCGGTCGCGCTGGAATTCGATTGGAGAGGCCTATGTTCAGCAGTGGATAGCTACGGGCTGAAATGATGATGATGACAAGTTTCTTCATCTGTCTAAGGCAGCATGTGTACTTAGAATTTTACCAATACACGTCGTCAGTTTCTTTATGTGGCAACACATTAAATTATATACTGTGTGGCCTGAGCATAATAATAACTTCACTCCATCTCTTCCCGTGGCTGCTGTGAGAATCAGCTAAGCATTGTACCAGTATAATGGACAGCAGCGTTATCCTGTTATTCAATGAAAATCTACTGCGGTTTCCAAGACGTCTGCCGAGCGCGGAGATTATGAAAATCCTTCGTTATTAATAAGGAGATTCATGTCCAGTCATGTCCACGGGCTGATTATGACGATTATGACGTTGAATAACCAACCACAATTATAACAAATCCACATTAGGTCAGAACAGTAAACTAACCCCTAGCTATTAACCTAACCCCCTAGCTATTAACCTAACCCCTGTCATTCTGATAAGAGACGCTTAACCCTGCATTGGAATAATAGATGGATTGATGGTGATAATAACGAAATGTATTTTTATAAAATAAATATTTCATGAGGAACTTTACAAACACCCGCGATACACATAAATATACAGATATATTTTGTTGATACAGGGGCATCACAAACAACTGATCAAACAAATAATACACAACTATGTAATTCTAGGTTTCGGCCGTGGCTCGGCTCACGTTAATGTCGATTTTTGCGCTAAATGTAAAATCTCGAAAGCTTTAGTGGCTTTTTTTTAATTCTTAAAAACCATTTTTACTTGGGCTCTCATACCACTACTTTAACGGAAATCAGGCTGTATCTTCAGTTCTACTTGATCAATTTTGATGAAACATGCTGCAGCATTTATGTTGGAATAGTACTTTTAAGACTGTAATATTGTGACCAAAATCTATCTGCTGGTTTTAGTACCATTAGCCAGATTCAGCAATTTTTGCACGAACAGACGAAATTGTAACAATGTCGAAGAAGATTATTCAACAATACCAATTTCGATCGTTTTCCAATGAATAACAGAAATCTCAATTCGTTTAATCTGAATTATTTTGATTCCGTGACTGATTCGGAGTTTCCAATGGTTGTTAAAAGCCACGATTGTAAAAACAGTGACACGTAATTTTATTAATAATATTTTATATTTTTATAAATGAAAGACAAGGATGAACATAAGGTAGAAACTTCAACAGCATGATTTAGCTATTAAATTTATTAAAATGTATTTGTCTGTCAATAACTTCTACTACTATTAATACTACTCTTAATAGTTCAACCGCAACATAAGCAAAGAATCATCATCTTTTTCATGATAATACAGGTGAAACCACAGATTTCAACTAATTTATTAGAGCCTTTACTAGAAAAAAAAATTACAAACTTTAAAATCATCGCTATAGGCAAGTGTAACGAAAATTATTATATAATTACCCTTTCTAGAGCGCCATCAGCATCGACATTGTCTAAAATCATACAGTCGGTTATTTTCACCGCACTTGTCATATTAGCCACAGCCTCTATAGAACAAGCGTGTATTTTATTCGCATAGCATTCTTCTTCACCGTGTTGACATTTAAACGAGTATTTTCCATTCACTACTGTGGTCTGAAATGACAAGAATAATTAGAATTAAGATTGTATAAAACTGATTTGTAAGTCAAGATAAGGCTGGCGACATATATTACATATTGTGTGTTCCACACAGCAGTGTGGTACCAATATGATAATAGCCTCACTGCATCTTGTTCCGTGGATGCTGTGAGAACCAGCTAAGGGTTGTACCAGGATAATGGGTAGCGGCATTTTCCTGTTATTCAATCAAAATCTACTGCAATCTCCAAGATGCCTTCCATGCATAGAGATTATAGCAAATTTGAGGATACTCATATCTAGCAGTGAGCTTCCATAGGCTGACAATGATGATGATGATGATTGTATGTTGCTTAGCTTATGTATGAGTATAATTATTATGGGAGTAATATATAATCACAGGTATTATTCTGTTATATAAGAAAGATCATTTAACAATATTCCTATATATAAGTCCACTAAGATTTTTAAAAAGCTTCCACCCATAAATGTATTAGATCCTTAGTTCCCAAAGTGGTCCACGGGAGACTCTACGGGGGGTCTACATTAGCATATGCAAATTTCCATAGTTAGATCTAATCTTCAAATTTTTTGTCGAGTTTTGATAATATGGTAGAAATGTAGCTGCAGGGGCCCCACCGGAACCAGCTAAATTTTGAAAGTGGTCTATGAGAAAAAAGTCTGGGAACCTCTGTATTAGACGATTTACTCATATAATTTATGAAATATCCACAACAAAATTGGATTTAATTTATTGCTTTGTTATCTATCACAAGATACACATTATATTGTATTAATCTAAATCTATTTCATTACTTGGATTTAGATAGAGATAAGGAAATAATATTCATACATGTGTATTTGCTGTTTTGCAATAATTAAATTTTCTCACTAGTGACAAGCAAAAATAAAGAGCCCTGCATATTTTTGTAAGACTGTACTTACTAAGAGTTACTCTCCATACGGCATGTATGGAGAGAGTAACCCTTATAAGCAACATTGTACATGGCACCAAAGTGTGGTAAGCAATTAAATAAGTGAAGCTGCCAAGGCGATCATGGGTGTCTAAGGATTTGTCATGCTAGGGTGAGAATGCTGCAAATTGCATAGTTCCAGAAAGGAGATGGAGTAAATTTTAGTAAGAAACAGACTGATATAGAGGGACCTCCCCTAAAAGTCAGGACCCCCTTCACAGGTTCCTATCCCTTTGCCCCACCCCTCTACACCCTTATTTATATATATTTAAGCAATGGATATTAAAAACTTCAAAATTCAATTTAAAATTATTTGTGTATTTGCCATAGCAAGGGGTTTTAAGAAGAGAACTACTACTCCCCTCTCTTCCTCAGTCTCCTATATTAAGGTGGCATAATTTGAAAAATTTACCATTACAATACTTACTGTAGCCTTTCCATAGGGCACTAATGTTACATCTATAAAGTCATAAAGTGTTGCAGTCACTGGAGCCAAATGTTTCATGAAGAAATGTTTGGAATCAGGGCACAATGTCTCATAGTATACCCTCACTTTAACTTTGTCTTTTTTATGCATATTGTAGTTGTCATCTTCTAACTTCAGTATGTCAGGCTAGAAAAAGTATAGCTACAGACGTAGTACAAATTTTGCAGAATACATTTAATATTTTAGCCATAATTACATAATTATGGCTAAAATATTAAATGTATTCTGCAAAATTTGTACTCAAGAAATACAAAACTAATTGTAAACACGTCTCCTGCCACATACACCCTGTTAAATAATTAAACTTTCAGTTCAAGTCATTGGGTTTTGTCATTGTAAACTGAAGGTATAAAAAAAATTATACAGGCAATTATAAATATCTTTATACTATTGCTGCTGTGTTTATTAGTTTGACTTAAAATTACTACCATGCTGTAGTAGAATTTTTTTTACTCCAAAATTTCCTTTTCCTTTTCCTCTAAACTTGTCCAGATTTTACAATAATTACTCTTTATAAATATTCCTAGAAGCATAAATATATTGGTTTCTAGTATTATGCATCATAAACTATGCACCCTTTCCTTGATAACCATGAATTTTTCATTATTTAATCATTATAAGGCATATGCCGTAAACAAAATACAACTGGAGCGTGGAGCGCACACACCTACGTGAAAATCTTCAAAAAATGTCTGGCAGAGAACGTGTTTATGTATTACTTTTATATTTATTAATCAATTTACACAGAATACGTCATAAAGAAGTGATGCAAGACGCAAGTTTTTAATATAGAATAGATGAAAAGCTTACCTCGGATAATTGATTACCATACTTTTCAGGAAGCAGTCGCAAAAGTTGCCACAATATCAACACGACTAATAACAAAACAATTAATCTGTATCGATTGCAAGAATAGAATGCCATTTTTATTTATGGAATTAAATAATTCTTTTACCTTTCCTTAAATTGATACAATTCAGAGGATTGTAAGAACTATAGAGCACAACACAGATTAGGTTTGATTTGACTTCAAATCAAACCCAAATTATATTTGTTTTATTATAATTATAATTCAAAAGACGGACACATTATAAGCCATTAATTTTAATTATTTCTATTATAGTCACAAACTATTAAGAGTGATTATATTATACAACGCTTTTAAAGTGGTTTTCAAATCATTATTACTGAGTACTTTAACTTTTATGAAATGATTGCAATGATTGTGACGTATGTGACATAACGTTAATGTGACGTTAGTAGTAGTAGTTTGTTTCGTCCATATGGACAAGCGAAAGAACAAAGGCATACTGCCAAGTCTTGAGTACTTATAATATTTTCATAAGTCAATAAAAATTTAGTGTATCTCATTTTATCGCTTCTTGGAAGTTTTGACGTCAATCCAACGAATACCACATTGACTAAGCGTGACTTTCCGTAGACCTGTCTTGAAAAAAATACGGTCACTTTGCTATGTTAGTCACAGTTTCATTCCAATGTTTCAATAATATTCACGATTATTGATAATTAATATACAATATAAAACGTTAAAATAAAACTTCTAGTGACGTTTCACTCAAGTTGCCGCTAAAATTTCCGTAAATTACATGCGATAACATCAAACTTTTATGTATTTTATGACTTTTATCTGAAACTATAAAGTCGTCAGCATTTTAATACCTATATTTTATTACCATGTTCTTTATACAGGCTGACCGGAAATTCGATACATTCCTTGATCGGAGTTATAGCAGAGCTCATTTCCAACATATTTCTTATTCCATAAGTGTTCAGAAACCATTGGATTTTAAGTTGTATGGAATTTTGATGTTTTTACGAAAAATCCCCGATTTCAATATTAAAATTAAAACGTTGTCCACAAATACAAAAACGTGCCACATTTTTGCTTTTTCTAGTTGTGA
>WUAW01003424.1:42571-56422 GCA_017165845.1 Thaumetopoea pityocampa | reverse complement strand
CTCACTCACTCACTCACTCACTCACTCACACGCACACGCACATGCACACGCACACTCACACGCACACGCACACGCACACGCACACGCACACACACACACACACACACAAGGTATTCAATTTCTTTAAAATAAGATTATAAGATTAGCACATAAAAAAATTACCATAGGCAATAGAGTCTTTTCTGGAATAACCTCTTCTTCATCGCCAAATCTGCTTTTACGTTTCCTTTCTGACCTATCACTTCTATCTCCATCTAGCTGCAATCTCTTTGCTTGCATTTCTGTAATTCATGATATTTTTGGGTATATTTTACTTTGGATACAAAAAATTAAATATATACATATAAATGCTACTACATATATAAATACCAATATAAAATCCATAATTTGGATACAAACATTTTTGCTCATTTTACTCCTACTATTTGCCTGTACCAAGAACCAAACTGGGATTCCTTGAATACAAATTAATAACTCGTCCAGCTGTGGACTTCTACAGGTGATGATGATTTTATCACATACATAATAATTTATATTAAGTATATTATTTATATATTTCATTGCTATTTACACATTTAAGACAGCGATTTTGTTTTCGAACATGGTCCACAGGAGCGTAATAATTTCCCACTGGGGTAAGCAGAGACCAATTCTTTCCACCTGCTACGATTGTTTAATGTAGCAAAGTGGATATCCACAGCCCACAGTTCGTCCCCGTTGGCAACGAGACGTGTCTGATGGTGAACCACGATGGAGCATTATTGTGCAATATGTGTAAACATTAGTTGTTAGCACTTTCAATAATTTCCAGTTTTAATTTAGTAAGTAATTATAACAGTAAATCACACACACAAAATATTTCATTATTAAATTTAAGCTTATTTACTTATGAAGATTTATTTAAAAAAAAAATCAGATTTTATTCTGTTCAGATTTGCGAAAATTAGATATTTTTTATAATATTTAAATCAAAATTATATAATTATCCATATTGAACTCATTATCTAGAACATATGTATTTTTAAATGTATCATAATTATTGGGATTGCTCTGCTCATCCTTATGAGGAAGCAAACTTACCTTTAGCAACTTTTTCATAATCATTAGGCCACATAGGGTCATATTCATTAGCAACATTCCAGTCAAAATCTCGGACATTTAAAGATGCAGTGAATGTCTTTGACTGTGAGTTTGGACTGTTTGAGTTGGATTCATCATCATCTTTAGGTTTACTCTTCAAATCAATCACAGGAGTTAGAACCTAATAAAGACCAAACTATTTAAGATATTGTCAATTTGAAACCCATCTCTTTTTTAGTTTATGGTGTTTGACCAATTTAGTACAATTCTGCCAATATTCCATGTGAAAGTATCTTGAACTTAGGGGTGGTTAGCAGTGAAAGTAACAGATTTTGATAGAGAAAGAGCACAGGGTCCTTCAACAGAAAGTCTTATGATCAGAGTAATATATGTGAAAAACAACGGACAATACATAGACATGTTGTTAGTAGGGTTAGTATAAGTATAAATAGTTAGTATTAGGGTTAGTAATTATTCACAGGTTAGTATGTTAATGAGGGAATTATCTGCAATTTGATGTTGTTTATATTTATAAATTTACATAAAATGGGAATAAAGAAGGGGGAAAAGGAGTAAGAAAGAAAGCATTTAAACATGGTAAGATGAGGGATTTCAGGAGGGAGGTTGTCATAGAGGGAGTATCATACTTTAAAGCAACAGAAAAGATATGGTTCATACCTCCTTCATCAAATTCACATTCACATAAAGCAGTACTGCTAATCCTGAGTTTGGCGAAGAACACTGGAGTACAAGAATGACCTAGTCTGAGTCTGCAGATGGTGGATATTCTAGACTTACTGGCCTCATGATACTTAAAAATTATGGGGCACAGGGAATATCAGGTTGGATTTCAATGTAGTATTTCCCTTTTTAAAAGCTATACTAAGTTATAAAACACTGACAATTTGGGGCCCCTATTATACTAACTTTTATAAAAATAACCCTGTGATTTTCACATCACCACTCTTACAGTGATTAGACTTCTGTTAATAGAACTAAGTAATAATAAATAAGAAATTCACAATTCTCATTCATTTATTAATTCATTCAATTCATCATATTCATCACCTAAAATGCTAAAAAGATGTAAGAACTTGACAGACCATTGTAATAGTGAAATAGATAATGATACAAGACAAATAAAATTATATAATTGAGATCTACCAAGCATCTTACAATCAATCACTTTTTATATGCTTTATATTAGCTTGACTTTATCTATCCATGTAACGGAATCTTTGGACATGATTATCACCCACTTAAAACCATCGGATCGACTTGAAACTTTGCATACTTCTAAAGGACCAATGAAAATACAATAATTTCATTTTTTTTTTCAAAGATCCTGGCCAGAAAATCATCAGGATATTAAAAAAAAAACTGAACTAAAAAATTAAAAATAAATAATAGTTTAAGAAACTAACACAACATTCTTTATAAGAAAACAGAACTAAAAAAATAAAAAGTAATTTTACAATCAAAAGCGTGGGGTACGCTATATCAATTAATATATATTTGATAATAAACAGATATTGCCAAAAGTAGTCACAAAGAAGAAAACGTAAGTCATAAAAAGCACCCCACGTTTTTGATTTTAAAATTATTTTTTATTTTTTAGTTCGGTTTTCTTATAAAGCGTGTTGTTTTTGGTTTTTTTAAACTATTATTTATTATTATATTTAGACAATGCTAGTGGTAAAAACTTCAGTGGTTAAGCACTGTTTACCTGTGCGTTTCGTCGTAACGCCTCTCTCTTAGGCTGTGTCACAGCTGCCTTTTTAAGTTGCAACTGAGACTGCAACAACTTGATGCCAGAAGACCATCCAGCTACCTTCTCGGTAGTCCGAGCTTTTGCATCCAGGTCATCGTATAAAGACATATTTGACGAATATCCTACGTCCTATGAGCTAAGCACTGTGTCATAAAAGTAAAGATATAGACATTATTCTGAAAGCTTATTTATTTCATAAGCGTAATTAGGTACGAAGTTATTTATAGGTTTAACTCTTTTACTTGCTCAGTAGGTTTAACGTTGTAACATTAACAATACAAGGGGTTAAACACAGGGGTAAACAGGGCTAAATGACAGTCCTCCACAGAGTACCTTATAAAACAGTCCTCTATAGAGGAAAGTAATACTCTAGAAACTCGACACTTTATGCATGATTACACCACTAGGCTATCCCTGCTTATTGGTCTACTTATCGCTGTCAAATATTTATTACTAAAAAACCGATATCAAGAAAATATAGTTCTGTGATGAACACATATGACGAATAAAAAACGATTACGTACGACGATCACAGACGACTCATAGCCTCAGAATGAAGACTATATTCTGAGCTCTCAGCTGAATGACGACCATATGCGATGACACCGAGAGCAAATATTTTTTCCAATTGTAGCCTATAATTTGAAAAAACTTTTGCATTGTTTTCCTCCCAGAAAAAAATATAGCATACATTTTCATTGATTGTTGGACATAAATTTCTGGATAAATCCCTGTCTTTGTAACACAGGTGGGAAATAAATATTTATGTTGTTATATTATTCTAGTCTATTACTATTATAAAATTGTTAAAAGTCAATTTTTCAAAAATCAAAGATATTTAAAAACAAACTAATTAGATCGACTAAATCAGATCGACTAATTCAGGGCTTCTGAAACAGAATCCGTCAATGTTTTTTGTTTGTTTGTTTGTTCGGGCTTCACCCAAAAACCAGCAGGCAAATTTTTATTAAATTGTTATAGTCTTAAAGGTACTATTCCAACTTAATTTATGAATGAGAATTGTGAATTTCTTATTTATTATTACTTAGTTGTATTAACAGAAGTCTAATCACTGTAAGAGTGGTGAGATGAAAATCACAGGGTTATTTTTATAAAAGTTAGTATAATAGGGGCCCCAAATTGTCAGTGTTGTTTTATAACTTAGTATAGCTTTTAAAAAGGGAAATACTACAGTGAAATCCAACGCAATATGTTTCATCAAAATCTGTCTAATAAAATTGAAGATACAGCTTGATCTCTGCTTTAGTAGCCGCCGCTTAAGTATGAGAGGTCAAGTAAAAGTGGATCATTGACTTTTTATATAAATCTATGATTGTGTCAGGATTTCCCGTGTTGCAGAAAACCAACATTCACGTGGGCGGAGCCGCGGTCAAAAGATAATAATATATAAATTCGTGATTAACTTGTTTCAAAAAGGTCAAGTACGCAGTAACCTTTTCGACAAAAGTTTATGAAAAGATGTCTGAATATGGATGAGGTGAGAGACCTCTCTCGCTTCACGTCCTGACACACCTGTGTCAGGATCGTAGTATGTGGCAAACTGTGGTCTCTGCCTTATGGGATATTGATTTGAGTATACCTATGTATGTAAATTCGTAATTATTGTTAAAGACCGTATTGGTATTACCCGTCCTTGTTTTCACGATATTAACCTGAATTGCTTCTATCTAAACAATGAAAGCACTGTTGTGTCCTCTAAAATCCTTGCATATAATAATTTTGGTTAGACACATTATTTTATTATTACATATTATGCCCACCGGTAGACGTCTATAGGCTGGTATGATGAGGGAAGGCATCCCTAAGTAGAATTCTATATCTACATTTTCCACCTTTCAGCTTCAGAAAAAGTACTGATAATTTATTTTTATTCAACCTCATCGATCAAACGTTTTAATGTTTATTTTTAAAGACAATGCAGATCAGTAATCAATATTTTTGTTTACATAATTGTCAAATTTTCAATGTAAGATACGTGCACTAAATTTATAAAATGGGAGGTATATCTAGCAGAAATACTAGACGCATAAGTTTTGATAACACGCTAGCTATAAGTCCTCCCATTTCTGTTGAAAAATCTATAGAAGAAGAAACTGACACCATTTTTGATAATTTACCACCTGTAAGTATATTTTAAAATCTTCAATATTAATATGATTCTCCTTATAGTTTAAATATTTAAGTTTCCATTGTGTCTAGCGAAATTCTCGATTTCATCTCTCTATACCTATTTAATAAACTTGTCACTAGTCCCTGTGGTACCTCCGTAATATGCCTACATAGCATAGTAGCAATCCTATTAAAAAGGGATTTTTGAATTTATTCATCATTGCAAATGAATAAATATTATAATATAGAATGTATATTATTTTTATACTAACCATACACCCAAATCAGATTGCAGATGATTTTGCGTTAATAGTAGTGTACGGTCAGCCGATAAATAAATAAACAAATACTTTCTATATTTATTTTTTGTTTTTATAGTACTTAATATTATACATATTAAACGTAATATGTATAACTTAATTCTAACACCATTTTATAAGCGATTTTAGGCACGTGGTAACTAGTGCAAACTGGTTTATTACGGTTTTTGAGCCTCTGTGTACAAATACTACTACAAACGCAAAACGTCTCCAAGCTGAGTTATCTGTATATCTTTTAGGAACCAACGCAGGAAATGTTAAATAGAGACAAATATAATGATGCACAAGACAATTACTGTGAAACCGATTACTGGTCACACAGAATGGAATATCTAAAAAAAGAACATCAGTCTATAAATAAAATCATTGAGACAGAGTATGATAAGAAAATTGAGAGCACAAATCGAATATTTCAACCTCCAAAGTTAACGCACGAAAGAATTCAAAAAATAAAGCCCTGCTTTGATTGGCGAGCAAAGGTAATATGGTAATAGTCACACTCATTATTAAAATATATTTAAAATGCCCTCAATAACATAAATGTGGAATACAAGTCCAATACTTTATCCCAAAAAGATTAGCCCTTACATTAAGAGATTAGCCCTTACATTTATTTATGAGCTTAAGAAAAAGTTATGTATATATAAACTTCTGCCCCAGAATCGGGGGGGGGGGGGGGCACCCGCACCGGGTGGCAGAGTCAAGGGGTGCCAAAATCATAATATGATTAAAAGTAAAAAGAACTTGCTCCACAAAGCGCCTAGCATACGGAAGCCTGGTTGGCTCGCCGTCGATTTGTAAGAAAAAGGTGCCGCACAGGCACTCACACCCCGAGTGAACCAGTGCACCAGTGCATCCGTGAACTTGTGGACTCTATGTGCCGATTTGAGATCTGACAATTGACGTCTTTTTACTGAAATTGACGTCATTTAGTTATTACAAAATTCATTTCGAACATTTTATTTAAACTAATTTCATCAATTACTCTATTTCAATTAAAATTAAATCAAATCTTTATATACAATTAAAGATTGGTAGTTAGTGTCACTGCAACATTTAAGATTGTTTCTTGAGTTGCCGTTGTTGCAGTACATATGTGTACCAGCCTTAAATGTTCGCAGCAGATTGTTAGCAACTCCTAATGTCTGGAATTTTAATTTAAACTTATTTGTTTTACTCCTCGTAGCAGAACAAATCAAGAAAGGGGCACCACTATCAAGTTTTTGCCCCGGTAAAAAAAAAATAATAGATCCGGGACTGGTAAACTTATATTTAATGGTCTGTTTCTTAAAATTTTGCTCATATCCTTTTTTTCACTTGAATTTTCTATTCATATTGAAAAATATCAAACTTGGAACGTACTCATCAAAACCAAAATTCTACTTAATGGTTTTCAAATTAAAAAATCATTTTCGGAGTGTACGGGGCTCTATACCGTCTAAGAACCCAAGTCAACCTCACCTGCTCGTTATGCATCCTGCTGACCAACTAACGAGGCTCTGGCGAACGGGTCCCCGTTTTTTGGAGTTATGACGTTCAGGCAGCAATCGCCTTATGATAAAACCCGTTATAGCCACATCATATAAAGCGAAAACGTAAAGGTAATGGTCATAACGTTAGGGCGTCGCCGGTAAACGATGCACAGGAACATCACTCTAAACCTGTGAGAAGTGAGCGAGGGCTGTCAAGCGCAGACATGGCTAAAGAGGTTAGCATCCAAAACAAAGATTCGCTTTGGTACTTGGAATATTGACTCCCTAACTGGTCGTTGTGGTGAATTTGTGGACGAACTTCAGAAGCGTCGGGTGCAATGTTATTTCCTTCAGAAAACACATTAGAAGGGCAACAAATCCCGTGTTACTCTTCCAACATGTACATCAGACAGGATTAGCAGCTGGTCTACACCAGGTCACCTTCGGGCAAAACCGGCGTGGGGATAGTACTGTCTAAAGAACTCCACGATTGCCTCCTCGGGGTAGACTGATGCAACGATTGACTGATGATGGTAATTGTGGTGATTGAGGATTTCACTGTCAATCTCATCAACGCATAAGTCCCACAGTCTAGTTGCGGTAAGTATGAAAAGACAAGTTATGGCAGAATTTTGAGGGCGTATTACGTGCCTTCCCGAAGCATGAAAATGTTTTGGTTGGAGTTTGTTTTGGATTTCTAGGGTCATGTCGAGAAGGAAGCTGGGGCGTTTGAACGTGTTCACCGTGGTTATGGTCTTGGTCGTCAGAATGTGGAGGGAGTTTCTATACTCAGATCCTGCATTGTGTCCGATTTGGATAAACACTTAATTTTAAAAAAGACCCCAGCATCTGGTAACGTATCGTAGTAGATCTAACTCCATACAGATCGACTATTTGTTGACCCGGCGATGTCACATTGGCAAGGTCACTAATTGCAAGGTCATTTCATTGCTTATCATGGACTACGTAGTTCGGCCAGCAAGTGGTAGGTGTTGAATGGACCTAAACCATTGGAGTTTCTGGTGAAAGTTGGGCACCTTAAAATCAGTGCCGCAACTGAGACAGCCCAGGAGACTTGGAACACTGTTCAACAATCACTGCGGTGGGCAGGCGAGTTTTTGGAATTTCCAAAGGCAGTAGCGTCATCGACAAGGAGACATGGTGGTGGAATGACCAGGTACAAGGGGCGATTCGCGTCAAGAAGGCCCTGTTTAAAAAGTGGAAACCGTCTCTCCAGAAAATAGGGACGCGTACAGAGCGGCGAAACGGGCCTGTGAAAGAACCAAAGCCAAAACCCGCAGTGAAAGCTTATCTCCATTGTATGGCAAGCTGGAAAGTACAAATGGGTAGAAATTCGTATAAGGACTAGCACGGAATCGGAAGAAAATGACATTGGATATTACAAAATACCTACGTGTCAGGGACCTCGGGCGTGCAATGCTGTGCGATAGGTCTTTTGCGAAGAAAAGATGGCTTAGTTATTTAAGGAGCTTCTTAGTAAAAAATACCCTTTCAACCTTCCTCCTGAATCGCCTCCTAACCTAGGAATTGTTGCCTCTATAGCACGCGACGATGTACGCAATTCTCTTCGACTGATGAAGAATCGGAAGGCATTGGGGCTTGAATACATCCCTACCGAGGTGTGGAAGGCGAAGGGGGAATATAGTGTGGCCCTATTAGCTGATCTGTTCAACCGCATTCTCACCTTTATACAAAGGGAAAGGTAACATTCAGGAATGTGGTAGCTAACGGAGTATCGGATAGTATCGGTAGATAACGCAGTAAGATCATGTGCCACATCACGAAGCTCTTTGAACACAATCGATACTAGGCTCTGGCGCGAGTGCAACTTCTCTGAGTCTCAATATGGGTTTCTGCTGCTGATGTATGCTGATGACATAACACTCGTTAACCAGAGCAATGGATATTTGGAGCGTAAAGTGAACATCTGGAAGGATACGCTTAATAACGGCGGTCTGAAACTGTGTCGAAGACAAATCGAATAATTCAACCTCCAAAGTTAACGCACGAAAGAATTAAAAAATAACGTCCTATTTAAATTGTCTGTAATATATTTAAATATTTAAAATTAATTTTCAGATATTGCGGTGTTACGAAGATAATCCTCATCAACCTTTAGTTTGCTCAACAGTAGTACAAGCGTTTGCTAATTGCGTAGCAAACTGCAAAATTGAAGATTAACGAATAATGATATATACGTTATTATTGTGTTCTTAATGAATATTTTTATATATTATTGCTTAAATTTGTTTTTTATTTTATTTTATACATTAATCATTTTTTACCAAAATATAATTATTATTGTATTTATTTTACGCATACGTTGTCTAGATATTTGTTAACTGATGCCGATGATTAAATTCTGCGTTGGCCATCTATAGAATAACGCATAATTAAAGGTTTCTCAATCATTATTATTATTCAACTTTGTTTAATATCTAAAATATTAGTCATTTACTAAGGTTCTGCATTCGAAGAAGCAACGAAAATTGTAATTTTTGTTGATTCTTTGAATTCTTTTAAAAGTGAGTGTTTATTTCTTGCTTAAAAAGAGAATCCCGAACATTAGCAAAGGACTATTTTTTTTAAATATTAACCAAAGTTGAATAATCTATATAGTACTACTATAAAATTGGTACTATTATAAAATTGTTAATTGTCAAATTTTCAAAAATCAAAGATATTTAAAAACAAACTACTCAGATCGACTAATTAAGAGCTTCTGAAACCAAATCCGTTGATGCTTGTTTGTTTTTTGTTCGGGCTTCATGCAAAAACCAGCGGGTAGATTTTGATTAAACTGTTACAATCGTAAAGGTATTAAATACTGCGGCATGATTAATCAAAATCGGTCTAGTAAAATTGAAGATATAGCTTGATCCCTGTTTTAGTAGCCACCATTAGGGTACGAGAGGTCAAGTAAAAATGGTTCTTAGGCTTTTTGTATAAATCTATGATTATGTTGGGATTTCCCATGTAGTAGAATATCGACATTCATGCGGGCGGAGCCGCGAGCAATAGCTAGTACTATATATACTCTATGATTTTGATAAAGATATAAATATATAAAGACCGTAGAAATTGTTTTGAAAGTATCAAAAGTAAATTATAGTTTACTTGCCAAATTCTTCCAGTGACAACCATAAGATTCATGTGGATGTGATGTGTGGTGTGATGTGATGTGAAGAGCTTAGTTTCTTTACTGTTTACGAATATTATTTACTATGGCTTTGTGACATATTTTTTTAAATGAAAATAAAATAATCCCGTCTTAAAATTGTAAGTAGATTATGTTCGTTTGTGCTATTTATTTTGAAATTGATCGCAACAAACGTTATAGTAAAAATAAATACACTACAATGGCAGTAAATGACTGTAAACTAGAAGATAAACTAACGATATTAGAGAAAATTAATTCCAGAGAAGATAGTATTGTTACGAAGGTACGAAAATGAAAACAATTTTTTAAAATTTGAAAATGTTCTAAAGTTTTTAATTAATTTCAGGCTCCAGATATAAATGATTTCACCATTATAAAGCCTATCAGTCGTGGTGCATTTGGTAAAGTGTTTCTAGCGCACAAGAAAAGTAATAAAGATCAGGTCTATGCAATAAAAGTAATGAAAAAGTCTGATATGGTAAACAAAAATATGGTGGCGCAAGTTGTAACCGAACGAAACGCTCTGGCACTTTCAAGAAGTCCGTTTTGTGTACATTTATTCTATTCTTTGCAGTCAACTTCGTCGGTATATCTGGTGATTATAAAATACATGTTTTATAATGTTTATGGAAAGGAATTTCAGTTTTGTGTTTGGTCTTTTTTCATTCTACATGAAAGAACGATTCTGCTCTAACTAATCGTTGTCTGCTTGTCTCTCTCTAATGTACCAATTAGTACATCGAAAATACAGGTATCAGTGTGTTGTGGTAGTCTTGTAGTATGTGCCTTGACTTACAATGTCCAATAGTGAGTTTGAATCTAACCACTGGCAGCTTTATTTATTTTTTATTGAAAACTGTATGTGTCAACATTTTAAAGGAAAGACAGTCAAAATTACCATTTTCCAATATTCTCATAATGGAAAAAATGTTTAATTAATATTGACTTTTTTTAATGTTACCTCTCCTATGGACTGACTGATTTGATGTGTTGCTACTAGATGAGTCTACCAACTATAAAAATATCACAGTGTTGTGTAGCTTATAATATAGTACTGGATGCTTATTAAATCACCTGCTACATAACTGTAAATGCTTTCTTTAACTGCCCCCTCAGTTAATGAAAATCAGCGGTCTTGGTCATGTGTGAACTACCAATGGGTTCTGTCATTTGACAAGCTTACAAAATATAAAAAACTAAATATAATAATCAACAATTTATGAAAAAGATCTATTGAAATAGGCCAGTATTGATGCTAGTAGACCAATGTTTAATATTTTACTGCAGAAGTTTAATTTGTAGATTGGTAATATCTAAAAAGACAATAATTTTGAACAAAAAAAGCAAATTTGTATAAATTAAATAGAATTATTTGAGAGTTCACAGATGATATACTGTTACTGTATCATTTTTGAGTTTTTTTTGTGCAGTGCTCACAAAAACAGAGTATGACATCCAGTAGTTATACTGTAATTACACTTTCATAGAATATTAGTAATGCATTTGTAACTAGCTAACATTTATGTATGTATGAAAAACAAATAAACTGAAAAATGCATTTCAACCATTTTTCCTCATAGCTGCAATTCTGAATCCTAATATTTTACAACTGCACTATGAAATAGAACTATAAAATGTAGGACTGATAACCAAGTAAGAAAAAAATTCATGTAAGTTGGATTCCTTTATAACAATAATTGAGAAGAGAACTGTGTGATGTCCAGAATTACATGAGATTTTTCAATCATTTTTTTAAATTATCTAACATTTTATTTAATTTATTTTAATAGACTTAACTGTTGCCTGCTGCTCTACTCGTGTGGACTTTTTATGTACTCTAAAACCTTTCCAGGTGTGCTGCATAATTTATTCATAATCATATTGCTCTCTAACTTGCTAAACAATTATTGTGATACCTCAGGTAATATGCATGATATAAATATAATTTATAGCCTCAGGAATAATGAAGCTTTCTACTAGTGAAAATTTTTTTAGAATTAGGTCAATAGTTCTCGAGATTACCCCTACATATAAACTTACAAACAATTTTTACCTCTTAATATTAGTATAGACTTAAGATAAATATTCTCATTAATTTTGAATTTCTGTTAAAGTAAAACAGGGCACCCTGGATGTATTCATCATCAGTCCATGGGAGTCCATTGCTGGGTATGGATCTCTGCCTTAAAAGAAGGGATTTGCTATAATCTCAATGGCTGGTGGGTCTCTTGGAAATCACAGTAGATTTTTATTGAATAACAGGATAACACTGCTATCTGTTATCCTGGTAAATCCCTTAACTGATTCTCATAATATTTATGGCAAAAAGTAGAATAATGCTATTATTATGACAGCAGTACATAAAAAAATGGCTGTACTTATTAAAGCTAACATATTATTGTTAACATATTGTTGTTGTTTGGTCAGGGAGTACTTAGTCTTTTAGCCTGTCCAGGAAATACACTTAAGTATACGGGTAAGCGACCCTGGCCTCCCGAGCTACTACTATCTCTTCTATTCTCTACTACTACTACCTCTTCTATTCTCTATCCTATATTCTACAGTCCTTTTCCTAAATTTCATATTCCTTGCTCAATAAACCTTTCCTATCTCATCCTCTTTCCTTTCCTCTCAACTAAGCCGTGGGAACGCAATTAGGAACTTTAACACTTTTGAACCTTATAAAATGCGACATCGTGGTTCGCCATCCAACACGTCTCATTGCCCGTGGAGGCGAAATGTAGGCTGCGGATAGCCATTTTGCTATATTAAACGATAGTAGCAGGTGGAAAGTGGTCTCTGCCTACCCCAATGGGAAAGAGGAGACTGTATGTATGTAGTATATACTATGGTCTCTGCCTACTCTTATGAGATATCGGCGTGAATGTATGTATTTATATATGTATAATTGTTAAATTCACACTGGTCCTGAGGTATTCCATTGGATTGGGTACTACTAATTATCTATATTCTCTGTTGGTAAAAATATATATCTGTGATATAAAAAAAATATTTGAATATTTATCAGGTAATGGAGTACATGGTTGGTGGTGATTTGAAATCATTGCTTGGTGTTTATGGTTTCCTTGAAGAATCTATGGCTGTGTTCTATATAGCTGAAGTCACTCTTGCGTTAGACTATTTGCACAAGCATAATATTGTCCATAGAGACATAAAACCTGATAACATGCTTATATCAATATCTGGACACGTGAAATTAACAGATTTTGGTCTATCTAAAATTGAAGTGCATAGAGGTAAGATTAACTTTCTATAAATTATGTGGTATGTTGAATATAGTAGTCAGTATATAGTAAAGATATCCAAATTGATTGTTGTATGCATTTGGTCTTGTACCTGACAATATTTAATTAGCAAATAATTTAAATTTATTGCACACAAATTTTTGGTCAGGGAGTAATTAGTCTTTTAGCCTGTCCGGCAAATAGACTTAAGTACACGGGTAAGCGGCCCCGGCCTTCCGAGCTACTACTGTCTCTTCCTCNACATGCTTATATCAATATCTGGACAGGTGAAATTAACAGATTTTGGTCTATCTAAAATTGAAGTGCATAGAGGTAAGATTAACTTTCTATAAATTATGTGGTATGTTGAATATAGTAGTCAGTATATAGTAAAGATATTTCAAATTGATTGTTGTATGCATTTGGTCTTATACCTGACAATATTTAATTAGCAAATAATTTAAATTTATTGCACACAAATTTTTTGTCAGGGAGTAATTAGTCTTTTAGCCTGTCCGGCAAATAGACACGGGTAAGTGACCCCGACCTCCCGAGCTACTACTGTCTCTTCCTATTCTTTCCGACATAGTAATACCCTATAATCCTTTTCCCAAATTCCATACTCCTTGCTCAAAACACCTTTCCTATGTCT
>WUAW01003424.1:21968-35518 GCA_017165845.1 Thaumetopoea pityocampa | reverse complement strand
TGGCTCGTAACTGTCGCGACGTTTAGCTTTGGCTTGGCGTGGCTCGAGTTGGCGTGTGGCGTGGCGTTACATTAATCTAAATATACTGCGATCTCAGACTCCTGCCAAGCGTGGAGACTATAGCAAATCCCTCCTTTTTTAAGGAGGAGGCCTGTGTCCAGCTGTATGCTTCAAGGGCTGATGATGGTGGTGATTATTATTAATTTTACATTTGAGGCTACAGTAACAGTATTAAATGCGTTCATTGTGATTAGAAAATCTTTTTCAGTCGATTTTTGAAACCGTTCAATGTGGATGTGCTATTATATATTCAGAAAATTCAATTTATTTCACCAAACAGATTTTCAAGAGGTTTGTATTAGATGATATTTTTGGTAGTCTCAAAAACTGTCCTTCGATGATGGTTGGATGGATGTGGAGCAAGTTTATCACTGATCCTGTATATGTAAAATTTTCAGGGTGAAGACAGTAAATCACCAACAGACTCGTGTAGGACACCATTGGCTATAGCTCATACACCATACCGAACACCTAAAAGCGTAAGACGGGGAAATGTTGTTTCAGACCAAAGAATATTAGGCACTCCTGATTATCTGGCGCCGGAGTTACTCACGAAGTAAGTTCTAAAATATTCTTCAAGAAGGAGAGAGGTAATGAAGTGTCACCGTCTCCTTCATTCACCCTTTCCCGCGGATGCTATGAGAAGCAGCTGAGAAATGCATCAGAATTATTATGCTGTTGCTGCCTATTGGCAGCAGCGTTACGCCGTGACTCATCCAACATTTATTAGGATTTTCGAAACGGCTGCTGAACGTGGAGATTGCAGCAAATTCCTCCCTAAATTAACACAACTATTGAAGGACCACGTTCAATAGTTGTGTTCCAAAGGTTGATGATGATCACGTAATATATGAGCCTTATTATCGGACTTCGAAGGAATAAAACTTCAATCAAATTTAATTCGGCCCGTTTGGTGTAGCTAGTGGTTAGCCACTCGTAGAAAAAAGGCTATATTACTCTACAAACTGAGTCCTCATATCTCAGAGTCTAGCTACAGCTCCTCCCATATAATTACAATTGGTGGAGCCTGGCAAAATGACGAGAAGTCTTTGGGGTATAGGGTGACCGCAAGCAAGTACCGGATTGGTAAACATTTGAAAAGGATTTTAGTAAAGGGGTTTCCTTTTCATTAGGCTTACAACATGTTTCCTGGAAATTAAATTATTTTAGTTTCCCAATAAGTACTTTCCTTTTAGTTACATTATACCAATATGATTTTGAGGGACTGGATTGGCAAGCATTTGAAGAGGTTTTTAAAGGGTTTTAACAGATAAATTGAAATTCGTTACACCGAAAAAGCTCTTACCTTTAGGGAATATTTAATAATAAGGAAATAATTGGGTGGTTGACTGAATAGCTAACTTAGTGTTATGCCTTCAGAAAGGGTAAGTAATATACACGGGGTAACTAGATTGAAGAGGTTATCCAATGAATTGATTTTCATTTGATCCAGGGTAATCAAACGTACGGATCCTCCGGTCCTTGATCGCAAGATACGTCCAGGCACAAAAGAGCATTATCTCGCCGGTTCTCCTATATAGTAGCAATTATTGAAAAAATTTGAGTAGCCATAATCAGGAGCTACGTAACATATAGATGAGAATTCTGAGTTGGATGAATATTGTTAAGCGGTCTGTCCGCATATGTAACTCGTATCCGAAGCATTATATTTATATTATATTTGTCAATTCATATGACGGCATCTGGGTCGGGTATGTGACCGGAATGTCGTCAGCATCGCTCCGCGGTATTGGCCCCATTACTAATAAGACACTGCTTCAGACACGTACTCTATATTGTTTAAATCGCAAAGTTTTTTTTTCTTTAAACGACACCTCCCGCATTAGGATTAAATTCCTGTGTCGCGGGGACTTTACAAACATTCAAATAACGGGAACACAGAACACCCAGACTCAGAACACCAATTTGTGGATTACACAAAGTTGTTGTTCCGTGTGGTGATCGAACCCACAACACTCGACAGCGCAGTGGAGAAGCAGCCATTTAAACCACTGCGCTATTTGAATTTTAATTTTACAGTGAACGGACAGTTTCGCGGCAGGCGTGTGTTCACTCCTTCCCTCCGAAACAGAATGTCCATATTCCGAACAACAACCGTTTTTAAATCGAATTACACGCCCCACCACGACTCTGTCTCACATGAAGTTAATGCAACAACTTCATATCGTTCACTTTGTAGTACAATACTCAAATGATAGTCTTTTAAATACTAATCTCCACGACAATTTTTGTTACAGTTATCAATTGACAATCTTTTGAATTCTAAGTTAATTATCCTCGACAACTTTGTGTTAAAAGTCTTTTTTTATTTTAAATTAATTAATCTCCACGACACATATATTATATTTTACTTTTATTGTATTAGTCTATTCTGTATGCTATATTTTTGTATTTGTATGTAAAATAACATCTATCTGTTAGTGTATTGTATAGCTCTAGATAAGCTTGTATTTCATACTCCTCTATTTTACATCAGACATTTCACCTATCTTATGTTATGCCAGCACCATCTAAAGATCGCCTGGAAGAAAATGCCTCAGGCATTAAGTCCGCCCACATGCCGTTAGTGTATGAAGTGTAAATAAATAAATAATCATTCTTGGTATCTAAGATGTGGTAAACAGACTCCAGATATTTTGATTGAGGTTGTATGGCCATGTTATACATCAACCAAGAGAGTACGTTGGTAGAAGATGCCTCGATATAGCTGTCCCAGGGATACCTCCTCGCGTTCTCTATATGAAGCGCTAGCTGATTGTTATGAAGCAAGATATGTAAGTCAATGGACTCACGACTAAAGCTATATACCTGGAAATCGAGCAAAGTGAAGAAGGTTGAGTAAGAAAAAGCGAACTCTGGCAGCAAATCCTGAATTAATAAGGCCATGCAGAAGACCAAACTGTTATGTATTTTCCTGTTATCTTTCAGACAAGGCCACGGGCCTGCCGTTGACTGGTGGGCTTTAGGGGTATGCCTGTACGAGTTCATGACAGGGGTGCCGCCCTTCAACGATGAGACTCCGCAAGCCGTCTTCAATAATATTTTGTCGAGAAGTGAGTGTAAAGATATAATACAGACTTATAAAAATATGAACTGAAAAGTCTAAAGATTGTATTAATTATATACGATTTTGTTCAATAGTGATAAGATGTCCCACAACTGTCTTCAGAGATGTCTTCGGTATAACTTAATTTTTTTTGAAGAATAATTTAATGTTATTAATCTATATATTCATATATAGAAATGGATGTTTTGTTACTATATATATTTATGTATAGCTACATTGATGGTCAAGTGATACTATATGGTATAGCGCGACCCGCAATAGAAAAGGTCGCGGATTCGATCCCGGTCCTGTACCACTGGGTTATTTCAAACTTACGCATGATCTGCATTGTGGATACCATTGTATTCAACGGAAAATGCAAACTTCGCGAGGAAACCTGCATGCCCGCATAAGTGTGTGAAGTCTACCAAGACGCAATAGATCAGGGATTCTCCTGATCAGGGGAGATTTGTACTCTTGTAGTGGAGACGACTATGTACTGGGGATGATGAGACACCAAGAGTGTTTAGGATGAGTTCCGTAAGCCGTCAGACCGCGTAACTCCACACGTTCGTTTAAATTGCAGATATTGAGTGGCCTGAAGATGATGAGGCCTTATCAGTGGATGCGGTTAGTGCCATTGAAGCTCTTCTCACGATGGAGCCCGTGGACAGGCCGAAAGCGGCACAGGTTCGGAGTATGTCGCTGTTCCGACACGTGGACTGGGACAACCAGTTGAACGCTGAACCACCTTTTATACCAACACCGGACGATCTCCATGACACCGGTTATTTTCAGGGTAAGAGTTTTTCCGATATTTAAGGATAAACAAACAAACGAATAAACCACGGAACACGAAACGCCAGAAGCATGCTATAAAATAGCGTTAGATTAAATTTTGCGGTGCCGATGGGTTGGGAGAATTATTGCTACTCTACGTACACATATAGTCCGATTACTGTCTAATTTATAATATTACAATAGTGCATCAATAGACAGTACAGTCTGTATGGTTATGTATAATGTAGGAACAATTACTAATGCAATAGCACTTAAGGATGAAAAGAAACATTTGTTCTATTATGTAGTTTTTTTTATAAAACACTAGTTTTTGCCCGCGTCTCCGCCTGTGTGAATGTCGGTTTTCCACTACATGAGAAATCCCAAAACAGTCATAGATTTATATAAAAAGCCTTAGAACCACTTACTTCGGCTTTCATACCTTAACGGTGGCTACTAAAACGGATCAAGCTGCATCTTCAATTCTACTGGACTGATTTTGATGAAACATGCCGCAATATTTAAGCCGGAATAATACCTTTAAGACTGTAACAGTTTGACCAAAATCTGTTCCTTGCGTTTTGCGTGAAGCTCGAACAAACAAATAAACATCGATGAATTTGGGTTCAGAAGGAGTCCTTACTCAATCTGAGTAGTTTTTTAATATCTTTGATTTGCAATATTTGACATTTAACAAGTTTATAACAGTAAACATAACAGCGTATTTCGACATTTTTTTGAGTTGTGTCTTCACCGAGCATTCAAGTCATACTCGAAAGATAATATCTTTTAACGGGTTTAAAGTTCTCGGTTCGTGCCAGAATGTATGTAGTAAGGCCAAGAAAGGCCGGATTTGGTGTCCCATAGTTTATCATAATCATACCACTCCCGTTGTTAACATAGAGAATAATAGTTGTATTCCTTCCAGTATCAGATTTTTTAATGGTTGAATAATAATCCAACCAAATTTGGTTGAATAATAATTCAACCAAAATACATCACTTACAAAAATCATACTTAACATCAATAAGCCGCTGTAACTTGCCTAGGTGCTGCACATTCTCCGTTACGTAAATTAATACAGGCTATTTTATTTTCGTGTGTCGTAAGAATACAAAATTCAGAAGGTGAAATAAGGTGAAGGTGTTATTTTAGTATATTTTTTAAAATTATTGTTCACTATCAAGCTAAAGAAGTACATTTTTAAATGACATTTATAGATTTTTTCTTTAATCGTTTCTTTAAGATTGTGGGGTAATTTGTTATATATTTCGTGCAACATATTACAAAGCCTTCTTTTTCCATGAAAGTTTGTCACGTTTATAAATCGATAGTTTATTCAACAAAGACGCGCCCCAATATTTTGTGTGAAGTTTAGTTGGAGGTATCATATCACCACCACTTGCACCACACTATTTAGACCTTATTTTTATATTAGCATTAGAACACAAACAATACATAACAAAACTGTTTTAACAAAAGTGAAGCCCATTTTATTGTTTCAGCTCGAAATATTCTTCAACACCTTCATGTCTCCAACTTCGATATGTGAGAAGAGATAGGTATTATTAATGATTATTCAAATGTACATACTATAGCCATTGTGTGGTGTAGATTTCATAATGAAGATTTCATAATGAAGTTTTCATATCGACAATGAGAAGATAAAATTGCTGAAGTGGCATTATGGATAAGACTACTAGAAATATAAAGTTTAAAAATCATATATTTTTTCTAATTGCCATATTTTGCCACGACTAGGAACGATAAAATAGATATACTAAACTATTAGGCTACTAAACTACTAGTCTTCCAAAAATGTAACTGTCATGTAAATACTGTAAATTGAAAAGTTATAATGAAATTTTTAAAAGTGCATTTTATTAATTATATTCCCTATTTTTGTTTTCATAAACCATTTTACCGAATTTTATCAAATAATATTTTTTTTCTATTTGTCACATTTTGCCATGACAAGGATCTATAAAATTGATATCATTATTATATACCTATCAATAAATAATAGGGCCGTTTTAACGTTTCTCGATCATCATCAAACTAACTTTCTATGAAAGTACTAACACAAAATCAGAAAGTCTAACAGTTTTAAATAAATAATTATGAAGTTATTTGTAAACAAGAGCAATTACTTTAATTTATAAGTTCTATTAATCATTCTATTTTTCTTAAAATCTTTGCATATAACATGTACTTCATTGTACAATCTAGTAGGGCGTTGTTGCAATGTTGTATCAGTTGGTATGTGGGCATAGAGCTGTGACGGCTTGAAACCATTCTGAACTAACCGAAATCGATCTACATTCAAATAATCGAAACTGAACTCCGGTATTTATTTTTAATATAAAGAATCATATGTAAAAATGGCAGTGAAATCAATTTTACTACTTTTTAATAGACTGAGAAAAATTATAAGTTATGTTCGCCTATGTTCATCAAATCCTGCTTTGTAAATTAATTTCATGTGTACAGTAAAGAATAATTACATTATACATATAAAAACTTCATACGTATGCTCTTAAAAGAAAAACTGGCAGATACAATGAAAATAAAGAAAATGTCACTACGCATCATTTCGAAAGCATCATTGTGAAAGCAGATTCATCTACTAATTCCGACGTAGTTTGCTACGTCGGAATTAGTAATTCGATTTAATAAAAACAGGCGATGATCTGAATTGATGAATTCGGTTTATTTTTCCAAAATGAATAAATATTAATTTACGAAATCATTTATTTTTTCCCTTACGGAACTATTATTACTAAAGGTTGTCCTTGTAAACTCTATGCTCCTTAGATAAATTTTAAATGTTCTAGCAGAATGTAGTAATCTAAACGGTTATAAAATCATATAATTTTGAATCAATTTGTCGAAAAAATCAATTTCGATGTTCAACGATTTATTTAGTAACATCTCTAGTGACTCTGTGATGACAAATGTCAAAACGGGCTTATTATTTTTTGACAGGTGTAGCCTTACAAAAATGTAATTGCCATGTGAATACTGCGTATGGAAAAAAAGTTATGATTAAATCTTTAAAAGTGCCTTTTATAAATTACATTCCCGATTTTTGTTTTGTTGACCTTAATGGCGTTTCAGTCGTTTTACCTTTCCACAGTATATATTTAACACATTATGTATGTGTGTAAATAATATTTTATTAAAAGACTGTTTTGATATTTGTAGATTTTGTATAGGACAAACTTTATTAGAAATTTTAATGTAATATAGCCAATTTTTATAGGTAATCTACTAAATAAACAAAAATTATGGAATATTGTATTTTATTTAATTTAGAACCTTAAATTATATTGGCAAACGCTCTATTATTAAAAACTAACTATTATAATTGTTAAAAAAGTTCGTCAATTAATTGAGAAAATCAAGACTTGGTTGTTTTTCTCAAAATAATTGCTTGCGAAGAATTATTCATCGAATAATTGTGTTGTTTTGGACCTCAATAACAATGAAGTGTAATGACAACGAAAGGTCATAGCAACGGAGTGTCATGTCGTATTGTTTCTTGGAATTTACTTGGAAAATTTACTGGGAATTCTTTGAAATCCAAGGTAAGAAATGAGTGACGCGTGTGTATACTCCGGGATATTGGCCTTTGCCGCAGCCGATGCCCCACGAGACTATTCCCACTTGTATCCAGCGTCCGTTTTCAGGCACCATGAGAGGTCCACCGCTGTCACCCTGTGAATGACAACCATGACTTTTTAGTTTTATGTATTTTTCATTTTACAATATGCTAATCTATGTAGTGATATTAGACATGTAGTGTTGTTAGACATGGCTTACGATCGAACGGTCTTTGGTTTGATCCCGGTCCCGTACCACTAAGTTATATTTGTAATTCATGTACGTTCTACATTGTAGATACCAATGTACTTAACGGAGAAGGAAAACTTCACGAGGAAACTTGTATGCTCGCATGGGTATGTAAAACTTTGGTAGACTTACCAACCCGCACTAGACCAGAGCGGTAGACTTCAGCCTAATCCCCCACCTGATTAGGGGAGGTTCGCGCCTCTGTAGTGGGGACGAATATGGACTGGGGATAAATATGCTAGCTGTGCCCCGCGGTTTGGCCGGCTTTAAATTTGCATTATACAGTACATGCTTATTTTATATACTTGAAGGAGGATGTGTATACCTATAACCTTGTTCAATATCTTCTATCTAACGCAAAAATAATTTTAAAGTCGCACTGTTAGTTTCGAGCCCAAATAAACTCTAACTTTAGAATATTAGATTATAAAGTGATATGGACCTAAGTATTCTTTACCAACGTACATCACGGTACAAAAAAAAATAACTGGTTTACGGAATCTTAATATAGTCAGACCAACTACTTAATACAGCTATAGACCAACCGCTTAATACAAACCAAGACCAATCGCTTAATACAGCTAGACCAACCGCTTAATAAAGCCATAGATCAACCACTTCATACAACAATAGATTAACCGTTTAATATCAATGTAGACCAACCGCTTAATACAGCCATAGATCAACTGCTTAATACAACCATAGACCAGCTGTTTAATACAGCCATAGACCAACCGTTTAATACAGCCATAAACCAACCGCTTAATACAGTCTTAGACCAACTGCTTAATACAGCGAACCACTCAATACAGTTATAGACTAACCGCTTAATACAGCTATAGACCTACTGCTTAATACAGCCGTAGACCAACTCGCTTAATACAGCCATAGACCAACCGCTTAATACAGCCATAGATCGACCGCTTAATATAATCATAGACCAACCAAGACCAACCGCTTCATACAGCCATGGATCGAACGCTTAATACAGCCATAGACCAACTGCTTAATACGGCCATAGAGCCACCGTTACATATAGTCATAGTTCAACCGCTTACTACAGCCATAGACCAACCGCTTACTACAGCCATAGACCAACCGCTTAATATAGATATAGTACTATTCTGAGATTCAAGGAACACTGCCAATGCATAGTAAACAAGGAATAGGATACAAGAAATACTGCGATCTACTAAAAAGTGGAGATTCTCTTTTAAATAGGTGGTCATAAACATAACTGAACAGTTTAATGATTAAATTTTAATGTTAATCTACGTTTACTCACACTGCAAGAATCCATGCTGGCTTTACCGGCGCAAAGCATGTGTTCGACAATGCCGCCCGGCGCCGCGGCCCCGTACTTCAGTCGACACTCTGCATTCGACCAGATTGGTATAGAGACCTCTTGGAGAATTTGTGGTTGAGGTCCACCTATGAGTGTATAAGTAGATACATAAATTGACATTTATGTTTTGGAGACAGTAGCCTTCCCCATACAAATATAATATCAAAATAACTTTTATTAAAATATATTTTAATATTTATGTACTATGATTCGGAATTGGACAATGATTATCTTAGGTAATTAGGTAAATCTAATAATTCCTATTAAAAAAAAACAATTTTGATAAATAACTGTAAAGGAATCGTGATTATCAATATCCGATTTTGAAATAAACTCAAAAATATTGAAATATCATTCACTTGAAATTTTATCGAATGAATCAATTTTATCGAACGGTCTCTAATCTTATATAAGGCCGCTTGTTTATTTCTTAGGCTCCGTGTGTGTATCTTCACGTCTATCACTAATGTTTTCACCAGTATTATTTTAAAGCGCAAAATTTCGTCAGCCGGTATTGTTGTTAATTTAGTGTTGTCATACAAGATACAGACTGGCAGCAAGATAGACACGATATAAAACCTGATTTATTGGTACAAAATCTCGTCTGGGTTTTGGATAGGTAACACTATTAAAACCTGATTTACTGGTGCAAGGCGAAGATTGGGTGAGTCTCGTCTTGCACAGACAACATTCATAAAACCTGATTTACTAGTGTAAGACCAAAACTGGCCGAGTCTCGTTTCCGACTTGTACAGGAAATACTAGTAAAACCTGATTTACTGGGCAAGACTAAATCTGGGTGAGTTTCGTCTCGATCTTGCGTAGATAACACTACTAAAACCGGATTTACTGGTGTGAGATCAAAATTGGGTGTCTCGTCTCGGACTTGCACAGGAAGTATTTCCTAAAAGTAAAAGTATTTTATTTAGTAAAATTAAATTTAATGGTGCAAGAGTGGGTGAGTTACCGAGACGAGATACCCGATTTTACTCTTGCACCACTAAACCTGATTTACTGGTGCAAGACAAAAACTGGGTGAGTCTTGTCTCGGTTTTGCATAGGCAATACTAGTTATCCTTTTCGCATAAAATTAGGGTAAACTACTTTTCTCAATACTTATTCTTCAAATTTACTTCCTACCCGCATTATAGAGATAATGCGGGTAGTAACTAGGAGTAGTTTTATCTGGATACTTACTCTCTCGTAAACTCCCCCATCCAATGACAGTGGCAATCTTAGTTTCGTATAGACCTCTTCCGGCTGGGAGGCATATAGGACGAATGTTTTTCGTGAATGTCACTGGTTGATCAAGTGTTAGGATTGATACGTCATTATACTGCAAATAACAAGAAATGTGTTTTTTTTTTCAAATTCTAATTCTTAGTGCAAAACAATAATATTACAAATTATGTCTAGAAGTAATATTCAACCAAATTGGTGCAAATCACCAATAAAAACGACATTTAATGTAACAGTTTTGCAAGAATATGGTGGTGTTAAAGGTCTGTGGTTCGAAATCTGGTCGAGCATGCCGAAATTCCTACGGCCCCTTCATGTTTCGTAATGCATATAAAACAATCTGTCCCGGCTGTTTCACAAAAGCCATAGTAATGTTAGTGTACCTGCTGAGAATTAAACGAGACTTCGATTCTCGGATTTGGGATGAGGCTAATACCTCTCTCAAAAAAAAATTTATATACTAATAGTAGGTGTATGGGAGAGATTTAATGCCGAGGGCATTTATACCCGTTGACCTACAGTTTAGATGGTACGAATATCGATAACCCCATCGATTTCGTGTGGTTTTTAATGGGAGTAAGCCTCACTGTGTCGTGCCTTCGGCGTAGCGGTATACGTTCAGGCATTTTCTGAACGTGAAAAAGGTGATATATCGGATGATAAATAAAACAGTATGAGACACGCACTTATCTAAAGTTTATATAATATATATCATCATACACATACACATAGATTATACACATAGATATCATTTTATTTTATTCAAAAATAAAATATAGACTAATATAAAATAATAAAATCATCGTCATATCAGCCACAGACGTCCACTATTGGACATAGGCCTCTTCTAATAATCGCCACACTGAACGGCTATGAGCCGCCAGCGTCCACCGATTGTCCGCGACCTTCACCATGTCATCGGTCCACCTAGTCGGGGGTCTACCCACGTTACGCTTTAAAAATAAAATACATTAATATAATAAACTCTGAACTTATGGGGATGATTCTGCTATTTCACACTGAATAATTTCACGAAGTTTTATTTTAAATGTTCAAATCGTGGTGGTTTTCTGATTGAAAGTTTCAATAAATTTCAAAGAAGAACGGATATATCTTCGCGTTTCCTTTGCACTTCGTTTCTCTCAATGCTATAATCGTCATCATATCAGCCCACAGATGTCCACTGCTGGGCATAGGCCTCCTCTAATGATCGTCACACCGAGCGGCTATAATATTGTTAATTCATTTCAGTGCTATAATATTTTAATTATTTTGTAATTATAATTCTAGAAATGTTTTTAAATAATTTTTTGACACTATTTTAATATATTTTTTCTTTATATTTTGATTGGAGTCAGTTTGGATTGGAATTGAATTGGTATTGGTTACATGCATATGCCGGCTTTCTATTATAGTAACTATACTTGATTCATTTAATAAAATTAATTTGCTCTTACCAAGGTGCGCATATCGAAACCTCTATGTCTGACAACCCTTTTAATTTTCCTCTCGATGTGTTGGGTTTCAGTGCTTATTCGAATGTTATAGTCACCAAGTCTTGCTGTCAGGCGGGCGACATCCCATGAAGTCATACTGTAAAGGATGAAAACAAAAAGAAATAATCCGATACTCTACTGGAGTCGAGATATGCACCGACCGTGAAGCATTCAAGCTCGTGAACTTTTTTTATAGAAATTGGCGAAATCATCATCGTTACTATCGTGATTTGTGAATCGTGAATCGTGATATGTGAATGATCGTCAATGATACGAGTTCGTCATCAATAAATATTCTATATTTGAAACCAAATATAAAAAAAATATGTATTTATTTTGTAGAAACAGTCTCAGAAAGATAAAACAGACACATTTTAACGATACCTTTATTGAAGTGCTAAACCGTGCCAAGTCATTGGTGGAATGTCAGTAATGCCAACGTGCAAATGGCCGCTTTGTGTTCATAAATAAATATTTGAATAAAAAGTGTATAATACTCACTGAGCCACGCAATGCGCCGCAGATAGGACATGCCTATCGTCCATGAGGGACCCGCCGCAGAACTGGCGGCCCGCGTTGAACAGCGCCACGATCCACGGCCATTCGTTCAACTCCGCGTCATGTCCTCCCACAATACGCTGCTCGTCCTGATAGTCGCTCTCGTACGACTGTAGTGTAATTAAGTGTCAATACTTATTGGGCCATTCGCGCATATTGTACTATAATTAATGTAATGTAGTTTGATGTGTGGTGAGTTATAATAATAGTGTCACTCCGTCTCTCCTCGTGGGTGATGTGAGAGCGAGCTATGGGATGTACCTACCAGGATAATGGGCAGTAGCGTTATCCTGTTATTCAGTCAAAATCTTTTGCGATCTCCAAAAAGTCAGCCAAGCGTGGAGATTATGGCAAATCCCTCCTTTTTAAGGAAGAATCCCATGACCAATAGTAGACTTCCATGGGCTGATAATAATGGATTAATGTAAGTAATCGTGGTCTAGTGGTGCTAGATAAGACTCGCGATCAAACAAATGTTTGTGGGTTCGATCTCGATGCCTTACCACTGGGTTATTCAAACTCATGTAGAATACACATTGCAGACACCAAACGGAGAAGGAAAGCTTCATAAGGAAACTTGCGTACCCTCACGGAGATATGAAGTAGTAACCTACACTAGACCCAGCGATGTCGACTACGGCCCAATTCCCTCCTGATTAGAATGATTCGTCATAGGAAGATTCGTGCCTCTGTAATGGGGGCGAATATAGAGTGTGGATGATGAGGGTGTAACTTTAATAAATGCTGCTGAAAGTCAAAGTTCAGTACTCTTAACTATTTATGCTAAGTTGCCATTTTGACCTCAGATATCTTTACATGCCATCATCACTAATTCGTGGAACTCCGCTGATGATGGATGGACTGATGATGGTTTTCCATAAAAGTGACGAATTTGCCATAATCTTGACACTTGTGGGGTACCATAGATCGCAGTAGATGTTGGTTTAACTGCAGGCACATAGCGCTGCCATCCCAATGGGTAATTTACGAATCCACGAATTTACGTTCCAGTAAACACAGGTCCACAAAATGAAAAGTATGTATGTTGAGGGTCAGACCATGCTTTTCTTGTGTATTTTTACTCGCTGAACACGAATCTGAAGTCATAATTGGGGGTCAATGTCCAAAATTTTGAGAAATCCTACAAAACCAT
>WUAW01003424.1:222-14412 GCA_017165845.1 Thaumetopoea pityocampa | reverse complement strand
GGGGGGGGGGGGGGGGGGGGGGGGGGGGGGGGGGGGGGGGGGGGGGGGCATTCAGATTTTTTATAAGCATCTAGTCAAATAAACATAAATTAAAATAGGTATTTTTTTTAAATAAATTCTTTAATTAAATAATAGCTATTTTTTAAAAATTTGTATATTGTAATGAAAATAGCAAAAAGTTCTTTTTTTATCGACAAACGTTAATAGTTAGTATGCACGTAAACAAAATCCAGGAGGGGCAGTTGCAAGTTGCAAAAAAAATTGCAAGGAAATGTTCATAATTAAGTTGAACTCAAAAATGAAGGAAATTACAGTGAAATCACAAATTCATTTTTATTTTTGTAGTTTGGACTACATGTGGCAAAAATATTAAGAGTCTGGCGACATTGTGTTAAAATGCCTTCTAGAACAATTGTAATACCTAAATAATATTAATATTCAGGACAATCGCACACATTAATCTAGTCCCAAACTAGGTTTTCCTGTATCTTGGGTACTAGACAACGATATAAATATTTATGTAGATAAATACAAACATACATAGATAAACAAAATCGTTTGATAAACAAACGAATAGTTTGCATGTTTAGTAGAGAGTAAAATTGAAAGACCGTTAATAAAGTGCGATATCATAAAGTTAGCTGTGAAATGATAATCAGTCAGTTGTCAAATGTGTATATATAGATACATTTTTTTTTATTATGCCAAAGTATTATGATTAGAAATTATAATACTTTGGCATACATTATAATTAGAAATTATAATACTCTGGCATAACACAACATAAATCGCGTACATAAAGTATACGCATTATATTTTAACTATATCTCGGAACTTAACAATGATTTTCAGGGTTTCCTATACAGTTAATTTAAAAAAAATGTTCTCTATTTCATTTCTCAGATTAGAAGCTATTCAAAATATTTATATAAAAAATAAGAACTTCGTCATTGTTCGATTCTCAATCTTAGTTGAAAAATATTAATGTTATGAAAGGCCCGTGTGAGTCAGCGTGTGGTGTAGGTACTTAAAACTAGAAATTTCTACCCTTTTGTTGTATCGAAATAAAAAGGGAAAAATAAGTAGGTTACATACGAAAGTGATGACATACTGATATGAGGTTTGTTTCATGGGACGTAAAACCAAAACACCCATGAATTGGGCAAATAAAATATGTTTTACTTAATTTTATTGTTACGATTTTATGGGGAAAGCTATATCACCAGACCCATATCGAAACTCGTAGAATAATGTCATATCTACAAAATGGCTACTTTATAGGAAAGCATTTTAACGTTTTGAGCTCGCATATCTCTGCATATTTTTGTATATTAATTGTAAGTTATTATTAACTAAATCATTTAGGAAAAAAATATGCAGAGATATGCCTGTCCAAAACTTTAAACTGCTCTTCCGTAAAGTAGCCATTTATTAGATGTGATATTATTTTAAAACAGTGTCGATATGTTTGCATCTTCAATAATTGGTTTGCAATGAAAGTTTTTTCCGAGCCTAATGTATTTTTATTGTGTTATATTAATCTGCAATCAGTCGTCAGACTATAATCACATGAGTTGGATGGTAAAAGATGTTTAAAAGAGCAGTGGGCCAATGCCTAACCCTCTACTCAAGTGTGGTTTCTCTATGCGGTTTCTTTTTAGCCTCTAAACCATTGGCATTGTCAAGTAATCCGGAAGCAAGTGAATTGGAACGGCTAATGTAAAAATCGCTGGTAATAGTTTCCCAGTTAGACCATTGATATCCTAAGTGGTCTATATCGACCCCCAGGGGTCGACGATGCCTGAAAGGGGTCTACGCCAACTGTCAAAAACACATTTGAAGTTAATAAATTTACAACAATGTTATATTAACTAAGCTTTGGGGGTCTATCCAAAAGTGAAAAACATTACAAATGGTCTAGAAGACAAAAAAAGTTTGAGGACCTCTGATTTAGACGGACCTTATCCGACTCCGTACCTCCATATTATCTTCGCTGATGTAGCTACAGGTATCGTAATGTCCCATCACCCATCCGTCCCAACTGGAAATATCCGCCACTTTGAACAGCGGATAACAGTCGCGGTAACTCTTGCATGTGCCTCTCTTGCCGGTGCTGGTTTCGCAGTCCAAGCCGAATGCACCTTCGCTCGACTTTAAAAGGGATATAAGGGTAAATATACGGTCTACATTGGTGCCGATTCTGTTGTAACAGAACTTAACTAAATTTGGTCCCTCCCTATCTTTTTCTAATATGAAACGCCAAAACGAGATAGTAAACATTTATAGCGAGTAACCGACCTACGTTTCTGTCAAACGGTTCAAAAAAAATGAAGCGTTTTTGCGTATCTTTAGTCCGTATGTTCCGAGGTCGCGTCTAAATCTTTTAATTTTAACGTTTCTAAATGAAACTGACAGCACCAAAATTGTAGCTATCTCGTTTTGGCGTTTGACATTAGAAAACGATAGGGAAGGACTAAATTTGGTTAAGTTCCGTTACTACAGAATCAGCACCATTGTAGACACCAATGTACGAAGAAGGAAAACTTCGTGAGGAAATCAAACCGCAGGGGTGTGTGAAGTCTACCAACCCGCACTAGGCCAGCAAGGTAAACTATGGCTTAATCCCTCTCCTGATTAGGAGAGGTCCGTGCCCCTGTAATGGGGACGAATATGGACTGGATATGAAGGTTAAATGATTAAAAACGACACTTTTTATAATTTCGGTGGCGTCATTTTTTTTGCATAGCCTAACGAAAAAAATTGCAGAATTAGATTCATTTTTGGATTAGAAATCAAGTGGTATATGAGACTTGTATTTGTAGCTTGTACTTTGCCACCGAAATAATGAAATAAAAAAAAACCTTTAAATAGTTTAATAGCGCTTACTTGAGAATACACGGTATTGATTCTATTTAATTGATTATTTAGTCATATAGCAGAAATGCTGCGACTGCGACACATTTGTGTCTAATAATATAATATCTAATGGTGCTAGATCCGATTTGCTATCAAAAAGATGTGTGGTCGATTTGGTCCCGTACCACTGAGTTATTTTCTAAATCACGTACAGTCTACATTGTAGACACCAATGTACTGAACGGAGAAAGAAAACTTCGTGAGGAAACCTGCATGCCCGCATGGGTGTGAGAAGGCTATCAATCCGCACTAGGCCAGCGTGGTAGCCTATGGCCTAATCCCCCTCCTAATCAGGAGAGATCCGTGCGTCTGTAGTGGGGACGAATACGGACTGGGGATGCTGATGATGATAAAGAATACAATATGGTTAATGCATTGCACGTGAAATCACATATATCAGTTGTAGTATATACCTGTTCGAGTCGAAACAGCATAAGTTGTTTTGCGTCGCGTGTGGAGTTCGATATATCGCGCTTCGCTCGTCCGACTGGAGCTAAAAACAAAAACAAATAAACATAAGTCGTGTTTTTTTAATAAGTTGTCGGTATACTCCCGCTTTGCACGTGCATGTTTTAAAAATATGTCTTCTCCAAGAAACAAAACATGTTCTCCCACAAGAAATTCTTCAAATGGTTCTGTAAACCCGTTTTGAATTATGCTTAATAATTACACAGACACAACGTTAGTTTATTATGTATGGAAGATATATTCATCGTCATCAACAGGGTCAAGGAGTGCTCAGTCTTTTTAATACACCTTTCCTATCTCACCCTCTTTCCTTTCCTCTCCAATAAGCCGCGGGAGCGCAATGAGGAACTTTAACACTTTTGAACCTTGTAAACGACGACGTCGTGGTTCGCCAACTGACACGTTTCGTTTCCCGCCGGGGCGAAAAGCTGTGGATAGCCACTTTGGAAATCTGGAAAGAAATGGTCTCTGCTTGCCCCAATCCTTCGGTAGTATAGTGGTCAATATCCCTGCCTGTTACACGGGAGACCGGCGTTCGATTCCTCACCAGAGATCCAGGGTAAGAGGCGTGACTGTGTGTATGTATGCATCAACCCGTGGAAGTCCACTATTGGACATGGGCCTCCTCCTCAAAAGAAGAGATTTCCCACAAACTCCACGCGTGATAGTCGACTTGATGATCGCACTAGATTTTGATTGAATAACATGATAACGCTGGACAGGTATATAAAGGCATTGCCAGACCAGTTCTCCTATACGGCAGCGAGTGTTGGCCGACCTTCAGTAGAGACATTCAGGAGCTCCACGTCACGGAAATGAAGATGCTGAGAAATGAAGGTCGGCCAACACTCATCTACCTGGATGAGTGGCGTCACACGTTCTGATCGCGTGCGTAACTCATATATCCGAGGCGTATCGGCGTACGTTGCGTGGCAGATAAGCTCCAGGAGAGTCGTCTGACATGGTTCGGTCACGTAATGCGCCGGCGCAGAGACTACCTCGGTAGGAGATGCCTCGATATGGCTATCCTTGGAGCGCGATCTCAATGGACTTACGATTAAGGATGTTAAAGACTGAGAAAAGTGGAGGAAATTTAGTAGGAAGGCGGACCCTCGCAATGGAGGCCGGAATTAATAACTCCAAGAAGAAGAACAGTATAACGCTGCTGTCCATTATCCTGGTACATCCCTTAGCTGGTTCTCACAGCATCCACCGGAAGAGATGGAGTGACGCTATTTTTATACCGGCGCCATACTGCAAGATATGTTACTACTATATATTATATAATATGTTTTGAACAGTTTTCAGCGCATTGGTCTAGCTTTAATCTACAATTCCTTGTATCTCGGGTACTGGACAACGATATATTATACATATTTACATATATAAACACTATATACATTTAAACAATTAGACTTCAATACCGTGTAAAAATATTGCATCCATTTTTTAATACGTGCGACGCATCTATATCACCACAATTAGTTATCTTTTAACTAACTTGTTTCGGTTCGCCCTTAATAACAAACTAATAACGGTTGTTTCAATATTTTTTTCCCACCGATCCGTAACACGTGTAATAACTCATTTTCTATGAAAAATGATTTTTCTCTTCATCATTATCAAGTTCGTGACAGTCCACTGCTAGACACAGGCTTCCTCGTTAAAAGGAGGGATTCACTGTAATCTTCACGCTTGGTTTCCATAGCATTCACGGGAAGAGATGGAGTGACACATTTATTAGGCCGGCGCCACACAGCCCCATTTTCTCTTATGACTCTATAAATATCTTATACAATGATGGAATTTAGTCCAGAATTTTATTGAGTTTCGGATGCAATTTGTTTGTTGAATACAAATATCAACCAGGATAATCGTATGTAATTATTATTCAAGCGATGTTTCGAATCCGCGGCGAGCGTTAAATGTCGTATATAACACGCACGTTATTTATTTCGGATCCTTCATAACGGTTTTCGTTACATTCGAACGCCTCGTCAGGAATGCCACGCAGCATGCCGATCGTAACTGACCCAAATAATTTTGTTTACACATGATTTTTTTAAATTATATTTTCTTTTATTTATGGCATTTTGAAGCGTCGTCCCGTTGCTCGAAATAAAAAAGCAGATTCATTTTTCGTCATAGCAATCGGCTGCAAAATCACGCCATTTCTACCAGTTACGCTTACGATTGTATAAATATTTCTTCAAGTTACAACCTAGGAGGAACATCCTCCTCGCTTCGTTCGTTGTCGCACCTATTTTTTGCCATTTATTGTGTTACTTTGTCCATAACGAAGATTTTTACACCCACCACTACAGTAAAATCGTAATTACTAAAATAAATGTGGCGGCTTCCATTACCATGTGATTTTAAATATTTTAATTTTTTCAAATATGGTTGAATAGTCCCAAATGGAACTTTTAAAATTTATTATAGTCGCGGATTCTCTATCGATTAAAATATATTTCAAGTCAATAAACCTCGGTGGATTGACTGGACGCAAGATCCCAAAGGCTTATTGTGTTGAGAAAATACATTCACAGTTTAATTACGATTGTTCACGATTATTGACGACTGATACACAAAACAACAATTTACATATAAATTCCAAAATAAACTATGATATCATCCAGTATCTACCCACTTACCGCATATTCTTTTACTAGAATTATACTATAAAAAACCAGCAGGCAGTATAGACATCCAATGATAAGTGTATACTCGTATGTCCTAAGCACTCATTCCACCTTGTGCGGTGTTTAGCTTTATAAGTCTAATTCCTTCTGGATCATATGATCATCTTATAGATTTCTACCTTCGTTTAAACGACTAGTCCAAAGTCACTTCATAAAATGAAGCTCAATGACCTTAGCAGTTATCATTATCATCAGCCTTTGCGAATTCACTACTGAAAATGAGCCTCCACCTTAAAAAGGAGGGATTTAAATAACTTCACGCTTTGCACACTTCTTATAGAATTTGACTGAATAACAGGATAACGTTGCTGGCCATTATCCTAGAACATCCCTGAGCTTGTTCACTTGCGCCACAGAGCAAAGTGATACCTTAACACTACCTTTAAATAATATGCAAAAAGTAAGTGCAATCAACCGCTCTCGGGTACGTTGAGAGTTAATATTTAATTGCGCGTCTTACACAGATAAATCTAAATAATTACATTCGATTTCCTGAGATATGAGTACATTAATGAAAGTATACAACCTTTAAAGTATCTTATATTTAAAACGAAAATAGTTCGTAAGTGCTTCAAGTGACAATGTAAAATAAACTCTATATCAATGGACTAAAGTAAGTATTTAGATTGGAGCAGCTGTTTATCTGACTGCTACGTTTAAATAATTTGCGATGGTATGCCAACTGACTTGACAACGCCTTGAACTTGATACCAATTACGAGTGAGTACGTTCCGTAGTTGGCCAAGTTCTGCTAAGTGTATTAAAGACAAGCCTGAACCACTTAATAATGTACGCATTCTTGGACTGATACAGTAATAATAGTTGAATAAGCTTCATTTGTTATAATATTATGAGTTGACTATTTTGAAGTCGGTTATACTATGTTAATATATACAGTGAAACCTGATATAGTGGGCCCTGGATATATGAGAAACATGTGCTATTGAGGTCCTGACACTTTGGCGCTGATTCTGTTGTAACAGAACTTAATTAAATTTAGTCCCTCCCTATCTTTTTCTAACGTTAAACGTCAAAACGAGATACCTACAATTTTGGTGCTGTCAGTTTAGTGCTAACAGAACTTAACTAAATTTAGTCCGTCCCTATATTTTTCTAATGTCAAACGCCAAAACGAAATAGCTATAATTTTGGTGCTGCCAGTTTCGTTTAGAAACGTCAAAATTAAAAGATTTAAACGCGATCTCAGAACATACGGACTAAATATACGCAAAAACGCAACATTTTTTGAACCGTTTGACAGAAACGTAGGTCGATACTCGCTATAAATGTTTGCTATCCTGTTTTGGCGTTTGACATTAGAAAAAGATAGGGACGGACTAAATTTAGTTAAGTTCTCTTACAACAGAATCAGTACCTTTTTCATTGAAAGACCTCTGTTACTGGGAATTTTTAAACCTTTTTAACGGAGAATTTATTTCTTAGATTTTTTCGATGTTTACCTATATAATTGATACTTTTTAGCTCCATAGCCTCTATAAGTAAGACAATTTATCAGATTGGGACAGCCTATGATACGTTTGTAAACAAACGAAAATCAGAATATTTGTAAACAAATATTCTGATTTCTTCCGGACTTGATTTTTTTTCAGTACATATTATCTAAAGTTCTATAAGTTCTGTCTATCTTAAATCTAATTCTAAAATGAAACTACTAGCTAATTAGATACCTGGGATCCGTGTCGCACGCTTCCGGTAGCGTAGATCACGACATCCAAGCCCCTATTGGCGCAGCGTGGGTAAAATGCCGCTAAGGCTGAAAGGGCAATTTTATATATAGAGGCATTGTCAGACCAGTTCTCTTATACGGCAGTGAGTGTTGGCCGACTTTGAGTAGACACATCCAGAAGCTCCGCGTCACGGAGATGAAGATGCTGAGGTGGATGAGTGGCGTCACACGTTGTGACCGCGTGCGTAACTCATATGTATATTCGAGGCAGTCTCGGCGTACGTTGCGTGGCAGATAAGCTCCAGGAGAGTCATCTGAGATGGTTCGGTCACGTAATGCGCCGGCCCAGAGACTACCTCGGTAGGAGATGCCTCGATATGGCTGTCCTTGAAGCACAATCTCGGGGCCGCTCTAAGAAGCGCTGGCTGAATGTTGCGACCAAGGACTTGGAAGCCAATGTACTTACGATTAAGGATGTCAAAGACCAAGCAAATATAGGGAACATAGTAGGAAGGCGCACCCTGGCAATGAAATCCGGGATTAATAACACCAAGAAGAAGAAGATTATCTAAAGTTTAATTCTGAAATCAACATTCCCTAGGCAATGACATTTGTGAGAAAAGCTTGATTTTGTGTGAGCAACATCGCCCTTTATAATTGCTCCAAAAAAAAAAACTGGATTCAAGGTGACAGAAGTACCGGAACCTAAGGGTTTACAAGAGGAGTTAGAGAACTGTGAAACACTTACAGAATGGAACCAGATTATTACAGTTTGTAGTAGCAACGAAAACACCTTTGTAGTAGCAGTTTTCAAATACCTTTCTCCTGTTCACGATAAAAACCTCTGTCCGTAAGAGGTAATATGGGGAAGAAATTATATCTTATCGCACAACTCCGTCAAAAATGGCTCAATTCATATTATTCGTATTCTAATTTTTGTTAGAGAGTGCATGTAAAAAGTCAAAAGTCAAAAATTTTTTATTCATGTAAACCCAACAGGTACTTATGAATAGTAATGTAAGTATAGTAATAAACATAGAATAATTACAATAATAATAAATACATCCGGAAAAGCTTTCAAATATCAGATTATTATGCTTAATTTAGTGTTTACGCATTTCTCCGATAGATACCGTTATTATCATTTTATAGCGCTTGCTATTTAAAAAATATGTAATTGAATTTTTTTATGTCTTACCAACCGAATTTACTGTATTTATTTTGTACTTATACGTATTATTTATGTTTAATATTTTAAACGGAGTAGTTGACTATCCCGAACTGTTAAGCAAAATTGGACTGCGCATTAATACCAGTCGTTTTAAAAAACCTGTCCCCCTATCCAAGTTGACATTCGACAATCGTTATCAGTAATAGAAATGAAAAAAATGTATTGCAATGACACTTCTAATCGCCAAGTCACACGTGACTTATCGAATAGAAGTGTCATTCCAATACATTTTTTCCTTTCTATTAGCGATAGCGATTGTTGAATGTCAACTTGGCTAGGGGGCAGCCCTGTTTGTGTCGAATGTCAACTTGGTCAGGGGGATGTTCCATTAGTTAATAGTTTCTATCGACAAAATGCCTTCCTAATTAGAGCAAGCAGAGATTTTAATAGTGTCTAACATGACACTGACGTAGATATTTTTACTACTAGTGCTCCTAGACTTAAGAAGATGTTGTGTTTAAATTTTTTTTTCAATGAGTTGTGTATCCTGTATTTTTTGTAATTATCTTCCGTTTACTGGTTTCACTTTATGAACTGTTCAAGTAACTATTTATGAGAACTTGTAAATGACCTTATTATTCATTTCTTATTTTATAATATTAGCTGTAAATTTTTGGAACTGTTAAAATAAAAACAAACACTTTAAAATGTACCTGTCCCATTGAATACGTCAAATATATTATAACAACAGATAGTTTGAGTGTTTTATAAGTTAAACCAGAGGTTCCCAGACTTTTTTTTCTCATAGACCACTTTCAAAATTTAGCTGGTTCCAGTGGACCCCCTACAACTACATTTCTACCATATTCCCAAAACTCGACAAAAAGATTAGATCTAACTATAGAAATTTGCGTTCGCCAACGTAGACCCCCGGCGAGTCTCCCGTGGACACTTGGGGGTCCACCTGGAACCCCAAGTGTCCACGGGAACTAAGGAGTTAAACCATTAAGTTCAGAACAGGTCATCTTGTGTGATGTGAAAAATTTACACTAAGAAACGAAAAATAAATTAAAAATAATTGAAAAATAAAACTAATAATTTTACCATTACAAAGTAATAAATAATTATCTTAAAACACTTCTAAAGTTCGTCGAATAATATTTTCCAAACATTAATAAATACGACGTCAACCTTTTCTTTCAAGGGTCAAATTCTGTCTAAAAGACTGGCACCGTCGTCACTAGTGTTATTTTCAATCTTCAATAATCTATAATATTATAAAATTGTTAAATGTCAAATTTTGTAAATTAAAGATAAGTATTAAAAAATCTATTGTTTAATTAAGATGAGGAAATAAGAGGAATGAGGGAATAAATAAGTATAGGAAACAGACATAGGAACTGGCGTAGAGTTAAAAAAATCAAATTAACCTAAATTTTACAACATAGATACATACACTCACGCCTTTTTTCCCTGGCACTCCGGCGGGAAATCGAACCGCGGTCTCCCGCGTAACAGGCGGGTATACTGACCACTATACTACCGAAGAATTGAGGTAGGCAGAGACCACTTCTTTCCACTTGCTACGAGCAAAGTGGCTGTCAGTGGCCCACTTTTCGCCCCCGCGGGAAACGAGACGTGTCGGGTGGCGAATCACGACGCCGCCATTTTTGAGGTCCTAAAATATTAAAGTGCCTAATTGCGTTCCCATAAAAAGGAAAGAAAGGAAAGAGGTTGAGGTAGGAAAGGTATATTGAGCAAGGAATGTGGAATTTGGGAAAAGGACTATTGGCTCATTCTTATTTATGTCATTCAATTCGGGTCATTATATTCGGTCATAAAGCGGCAACACATTAATCCTCCTGAACCAGGCAGCGCCCTATATGATGGAGATGTCCGCTCTCACGTTACCCCAACGTTTTTGTTCATTAGTCAGGTGCTGCCGCAGACGTATTTTAAATGAACCTATCTTTGTAACATTCCCTATAGGCGATGGGACGTTGATTAAATTGGATTAAATTAACAAAAATATATATTTAATTGAAGGCTTGACTTAAAGGCTTTTACATAGACCAGGTCATAAAATACAATTTTTTTTAAATTATATGCAAATTTAAAAAAAAAATTATAAATGTACAGTAGTTAGTTTTGTACTGATAATTAAGGATTCATCGTTATAATATAAAATGTTGGTAGGTAAAAAAAAATTTAATTCAAAATAACTAATCGTAAATTATAAAATTATCTTAAATAACAGTAATGATAACCTGATAGAATGCCTTAGATTTCGTCGTCAAAAAATTCTACTTCTGAGTTGTATGTGTTTTAATTAAGAAAGCTGTTCGCATCCGAAGACAAGTTTTTTATTTTATGCTGATTCACATGGACCAATTGCCTTACGAGCGCTCAATAAACAAGTGGAGGTGATATTGCACCACCACATAAGAAATTGTTTTCCATTTTATTTTATGTTAAAAGTTGGTCCTTCGAACCGGATTAAAAAATTCTTATGGACTTTTATTCAACGAAATGAGGGATTTGCATATAACTTCCATACTTGGCAGGCGTCTTGAAGGTTGCAATGGATTTTGATTGAATAACTAGTTAACGCTGCTACCCGTTATCTCAGTATATATCTGTTAGCTAGTTTTCAAATCATACACGGAGTCACGTATTATTATGCCGGCGATGCACTTCATTATAGAGTAATACAATAATTTACAGCCATCACGGCAACGTAATGCTAAAGCGACTCCCGTGGTTGAGTGTCGGACTAGTAGGCAGATAGCAAGTGGTTTTAATGGGTTTGAGTCCCACATTCCGTCGTAACTGTGCTCCCGCTGCGGCCGAATGCTCTAGACATTGCCATTCGTAAAAAAAGATAATGATTTACGCACACTAAAAACGCAGACAAAAAGTTTTTACTTGTACCTACAAGATTTGTAATTTTGTACTTTTGTATAGTAAGTTTTCATGAGCGTAGTACTGGATCAAGTCTGAACATATCAGACTGATTACGTCCAGAGATAGCACGAAAAGAAATAAAGAAAAAAAATTTATGACTACAAATTTTGGTTTTTAAAGATAGCTCTGCACTGTGTCAAATTGCCAAGCATCATGCAAATAAATCAGCTTGGAGGCATTTCGCCCGCACGGCGGATGTACACTAGCGTGCTCTCGTGGTTGGGTACAAGAGATCTAGATGGACGACGTGCAGCTTTAGTGGGTGCAAACCTCACATAAGCGTTGTACCTTGCCCTCGGCAGAACGGTGTGCGTGAGGCATTTCTGCACGGGAGAAAAAATCTTGGAGACGTTTTTACGTTTGTAATACGCACACACTCTGACTAAAACAGGGATGTACCAGTTTGCAATAGCTACCACGTGCTTCGTACTCGCATCAGTCGCTCATATGTAGCATTAGAATAAGTTGTACAAAATAAATTACGTTTAATATGTATAATATTAAGAACCCACCTATAAAGTAAAAAATTTATAAAAAATATTTGTTTTTCTTTTATGACAACTCGCGCTAGCATTAATTCCAGTGTCGCGGGGACTTTACAAACATTCAAATAACGGAAACACAGAATATCCAGACTCAGAACAACAATTTGTGGTTTACACAAAGTTGTTGTTCCGTGTGAGAATCGAACGCACAACACTCGACAGCGCAGTGGACGCTTAAACTACTACGCCATCCGTGCAGTCAATTATTATTTATTTATCTGCTGACCGTACTACTACAAACGCAATAAAAAACGTATCCAAGCTGATTTGACTGTACTTGTAACTTGACATTGATTTTCTACAGCCACATAGCGTTGCCCAAAAACAGTATTGGTTTTGTACGTAAGACTGGCAGACGGATAAATGCGATACCGAGATTGGATATACACTGTGAATCATTATCACCATCACATAGCGGAGTCGTAAGTTTTAGATATTTCTATATAAACACAGAATGAACAGATTCTTATAAACACTGAAAAGAATTTGCCGCTTGATAAGAACACAACTTAGTTCGATAAGCAGTGATTAAGTCATGCAAGACTGACGAAACTGTTGTAATAAATGCAAGACTACATGCAAGTACTATACCAGTACCTGTTTACTGGTGCAAGACCAGGACTGAATGAGTCTACTCTCGGTCTTGAGTAGGTAACACTACTAAAACCTGATTTATTAGTGCAAGACCAAGACTGGGTGGGTTACGTATCGGTCTTGCATAGTCAACACTACTAAAATCTGATTTACTGATGCAAGACTTAAAACTGGGCGATTCTCGTCTCGGTTATGCTTTCCGCATAATATTTAAAAGTTTAAACCTCATAAAATGGCGGCGTCGTGGTTCGCCACCTGACACATCTCGTTGCCTACGGGTGCGAACTGTGGGCTGCGGATATCCACTTTGCTACATTAAACGATCATAGCAGGTGGAAAGAAGTGGTCTCTGCCTACCCTTATGGGAAATGGGCGTGAGTGTATGTATATCTATTCTTCAAATTCACTACTCGCATTACTTATTAATTGTATTTCGATCTTGTATAGGCAACAGTAGCTATTATTAACATACAGAGAAGAAAGACTGGAATAGTCTTCCTGCGTCAGTATTTCCGTCCGATTACGATTTTTATTAAGCTAGTACTAGCTTAAAAAGGTGCGTTTTACCACCCTAGGTTACATCGCCACACCATCAGGTGGGATTGTAGTCGAGTACTGGCTTAAATATGGTAAAAAATGAGAAAAGAAAAATATACAAATAAATTGATTAAAATTTTATGTTTTTAAAGACAGCTATAATATGTCATGGTGCAAGCATCATGCTTGCAACTTGTCTATGGGTTTTTACTGCCACCACACGCCGAGGTGAGCAAGTTTAGGCATTGTCATCTGGATTCCGGGTTGAAGTATCTAATTGTGAGAAATGTCAGGGCGGCGGCATCTCGCTTCAATATCCAGTCGCCGATCTAATTAATGTCCTCGAAACGAGGCACAAAAAGCGAGACGACCGCGCCACGGTCAGGACAATGGCATGATCGATGCGATCGAATGTTGACGTGTGGGCGTACCACAATTTGCATTGAATCGGTCCCACAGGTATTTCCGAATAATCAACCGTGTGTTTTAGAAACTATAGGTAATAGATTACGCGTGTCTTCCATTCATTCATACGATATATATACAGTCCGCGACAAAAGTATAGACCACCCCCCTAATTTTGTAATATCTAATATAAAACTACAT
>WUAW01003421.1:31911-43187 GCA_017165845.1 Thaumetopoea pityocampa | reverse complement strand
CGGACCGGTCGCGCTGGAATTCGATTGGAGAGGTCTATGTTCAGCAGTGGACAGCGACGGGCTGAAATGATAATGATGATGATGATGATGAATACTAGAATTATCTTTATTTTCAGGAAATTCTTTAATATATTTATTTCGCATATGTGAAATCATATTTGTAGTGTTTCCAAAATCTTTATATTACTTTTTACATATCTTACAAACTATTTTCTTCTCGATAGTATTTTTTTTTCAAAATAAAGCCACAGTGACGCCTTTTGTTTCATTGTCACCATTCATAATTTATATTGTAAACAAACAAGAAGTAGATTTTAATCACTTTTGATGCTATACCCTAGGTACTATAATAACAAAAATTAAACTTATAATCACTCTTTCATATAACAATAACAAAACTATAAAACGATATACGTGAATTCAACTAATGTTTCTTTTCATTCAAGATGAAAGTTTGAACTTGTAAAGTCCCGACGTAAACTAGTGATGTAGTGACATCTAGCGTAGCGCTTACCAAAATCTACTCGGCGCGCTGAGTTGAGTCGGCACTCGCGTGCAAACGAACTCGTGTCAAATTTGTTTTCACTCGAATACGAGATTAACAAATTCACTCGAGTAAAAAACGTCTCAAGTCGCATCACTGCCCCCCCCCCCCCACACATTGTAAGCGAGCTTGTGCCTTCGTCATCATGTGCTGATTATACTTGTTACACATCGCAGTATACAGTTAAAATTATAATTAATTAATGAAGTGAATAATAAAATTGGTGATGTTGGTCTTAGGATATTATATCGTTTCTTCCAAAAAAAACTGTAAAGTTTATAGTAATAGTCGCTCAAAAATCGAGAAAGCTTCAAACACGTTTGAAGCTTTCGTTTTTGCATTAATGGAACTATGAACCTGGACCCTTTAACGTTCAGTTTATCACAAATAAATCATCTCGTTGTACATTTAAACAAGAAGAATTTCAAGCAGACTAGTCAGGAGTTGTCTCAGGTAAGAAATTGCCACTTTTCAGTTAGTCTTTGTTTTCTGTTGTCGCCATATTGTGGATATGGAAAATTTGATATTTAAGTCCTGTGTTGTCGTAAGTGTTGTTTTATATTATTTTTGCTTTATTGAATTGGGACTTGTTTCCTTATTGCCAATTCATCTGTTACGTACAACCATATGGTAATTAATGAATGACGTGTTCTGGCTCTAGTATTGGCCTGAGATACGTCCTACGATAAAGTTCTTATAGATCTCTATGAAGGAAGTCATATGTTATTCCATACAGCTTTTGCATTATAAGCATTAACTCGATATTATATCTGGTAATAATTTACATTAGTGACACTTTCGCTTAATAACTTGAAATAAATTTTAATGGATAGAGGATCCGCAGCTGTAGTATATTTTAAAAGTTTGATTTGGGGGAATTCAACCACTTTCGAGAAAAAAATATTTAAAATTCTTAGTGGTGGGTGTAAAAATCTTCCTTAAGGACAAAATAACACAATAAATGGCCAAAAATAGGTGTGACGATAAGCGAAGTGAGGAGGAGCCTTAGGTTACTGTAGAAAATGCATGAGCGAAGTGAGTGTGCTGTGGCAGCGGTCGGCGAGTGCCACTAAATAATTAAAAATAAATATGTCAATTGCCCCAAATGGAATTTTTAAAATTTACTATGGCTGTGAGTCCTCTATCAATTAAAATTTATTTCAAGTCAATAAGCGAAAGTATCACTATTGTAAATAATTACCTTATATCTTATCAGTGTATTGGGTTGGTTAAGTCCAAGATATAGTCTTAATCTATAATCATCTGTGTTGCTAAAACTACATTACATTTCTACCTCTCTCTCTTTTATTAAATATTTCTACTTCTATCTCTGAAGGATTACAATACTCTGATTATGAGAATTGAACTGAAGTGAGATTTGTTCACTTGTTCATATTCTGGTAAAATTGCAAATTGAGAACTATCCAGTCTATACCTAACCTTCATCAAGCTTTTGCACAAGCTGTTATTGGGTTTGTGCTATGCAATTTATTATATTTCCATTTTTATGCATATGTTTAACTGTGTAAACTACTTTGCACAGATATGCATGCATGTAGGACTAAGATATTTTCCAAGATATTGAGGAGTTGGAGAGTGATGCTGTTTATTTTTAACCAGTGCAAGTTTTGGTAATTTTGACTATTGCCACCTTCACTTCACTTCTTGATTTATGGTGTTTGACCAATTTGGTACAATTCTGCCAGTATCCAGTTATACAAGTATCATAAACTTAGGGTGGTGACTGGTGAAGAGAGAGAAATTTGGTTTTGGAAAGACAGAAGGTCTTTCGACAGAAAGTCCTACAACCAGGGTAATAAATCTGAAAGCAAATAAAGGATGCAACAATACATAGACCTGTTGTTAGTAGGGTTAATTTGGACAAACAATAGGAAAGACAGATTTTTACAGGTTAGTGTGTTAAGAAGGAAATTATTTAAAGTTTGATGTTGTTAGTATTTACAAATTTACATAAAATAGGGATAAAGGAGGGGGAAAAGGTGTAAGAAGAAGGCATTTAAGAGAGGTAGGGTGAGGAATTTCGGGAGGGAGGACATCATAGAGGGAATAGCATAGTTTAGGGCAGCAGAAGAAGATGTGGTTCACATCTCCTTCATGAAGTCCACACCCGCACAAAGCAGTACTCCTGATCCTGAGTTTGACGAGGAAAACTGGAGTACAGGAATGACCTAGTTTGAGTCTGCAGATGGTAGATGTTATGGACTTGTTTGCCTTGCGGAACTTGAAAAACCATGGAGAGCAGGGAATGTCGGGTTGGATATCAGCATAGTGTCTTCCTTTTAGTGATTTAGAGGAATTCCACTGCTTTTCCATGATTTCTCAAGCCGTGTTTTGGCAAGCACACATAGGTCATTGGGATAGGATTTATAGTGCTCTTGGATACCAATCTGTGTAGCTGATTTAGCACAGGAATCAGCAGACTCATTTCCACCATTCATTGCCACCTCTAAAGCTTATTGACATGAAATAATTTTTAATTAATAGAGGACCTGTGGCTATAGTGTATTATAAAAATAGCATTTGGGGCAATAGACACTTGTTTATTATTATTTATTTAATGGCACTCACAGAAATAATTTTTAATTGATAGAGGAGGACCCTTGGCTATAGTGTATTTTAAAAGTCACATATGGGGCAATTGACACTTATTTATTATTATTTATTTAGTTGATAACTTCTATTCCCTTGAACCAGCCAGTTTCCGTAAGGGCTATAGTACCATAAACCACATCCATATGCTTCGTCAGGCTATACAGAAGACGGAAGAGTATAACTTACCTGTGTTTAGAATTTGTAGACTATGAGAAAGCCTTCGATTCGATTGAGATATGGGCTGTGCTACGATCAGAACAGCGATGCCGCATTGACTACCCCTATATTGAAGTGTTGAAGTTAATGTATAGTCACGCTACTATGTCTGTCCAAGTACAGGAGCGATTCCACTGCAGCAAGGGGTTAGACATGGAGATGTTATATCTCCGAAACTGTTTACTACTGCAGTGAAAGACACCTTTAGGCTCTTGGAATGGCAAGGATTTGGCATCAATTTCAATGGCAAATACATAACTCACCTTCGATTTGCTGATGACATTGTAGTCATGGCGAAGTCACTGGGGGATCTAAGCTCAATGCTCGATGACCTAAACAGGGTCTCCCAACAAGTACACCTCGGGATGAACATGGACAAGACAAAGGTCATGTGTAATGTCTATGTTGCGCCTACTCCAATATCTTTGGGAGGTCTACTCCAGTATCTATATCGAAGGTTTTGATGAATATGTCTACCTGGGACAAACCGATTAGGTAAGTCCAATTTTGAGAAAGAGGTTAATCGTCAAATCTAACTTGTCTGGTCAGCATTCGGGAAACTATGGCACTAAGACATGGCCACTAACTATGGGCCTTACGAGGAAACTCAAAGTCGCTCAACACGCTATGGAGAGAACTATGCTTGGTGTTTCCCTGCGTGATCGAATCAGAAATGAAGAGATCTGAAGACGAACAAGAGCAATTGACATAGTACAGCGTATTAGTAGGCTGATGTGGCAATGGACAGGGGACATATCACAAACAACCGATGGCTGTTGGGGACGCAAGGTGTTGGAGTGGCGGCCATGAACTGGAAAGCGGAGCGTGATCAGGCCTTACACAAGGTGGACTGTCGACCTGGTTAAGGTCGCTGGATGAGGGCAGCGTAAGACCGATTTTTCTGGAAATCCTTGGTGGAGGCCTATGTTCAGCAGTGGACGTCTTTGGGCTGACATGATGATGATTTATTTAGTGGCACTCGCCGGCCGCTGCCGCGGCACGTTCTCTCGGCTTGTGCATTTTCTACAGAAACCTTACGCTCCTACCTTCGCTCGTCGTCGCACCTATTTTTGGCCATTTATTTATAGACCTATATGAATTGTTGATAATCGAGACTAATAAATATTTAGGAAGAAACAAATATTTTAGAAGAGAATGAATTTACCGATATTCAGGCGATATATCGGTATCGCCAAAATATACTTTCACTGTAGTTTTTATTGTATATATTTAGTAAATTAAAAATACGTTTTTTAACAAATATCGCTTAATTTAACGATTAGGATATCCCAGGCCCCAGTTAAACTATCCTATGTGTCAATCCAGTACATGTACAGTAATCTATCAAATCCGTTCATTAGCTATATAAATATTTTGATAAAAATACCTAATGGATTTAATCTTCCCAATCCAAAATGTAGTGTAGACAAGAGTGTACTGTAGATGATGATGATGATGATGATGAATATTTAATGAAAATTCTGATTGCGGTTTACTTTATGAAGAAAACTGACATATACAAATATAACAAGTAAAAATAATGTCACTTTCAAACTAAAGTACTAAAAGATAATTACTCGTAGTATCGCAATTAAATTGTCCAGAATATTATTATTATCATAAAAAGATTGTTTGATAAAAAGTGACCATAGACGCCTGACAGTTCATTCCTTTTTTTATAATACTTGGCTTGCTAGTTTGTCTCCCTAGAAGAAATATCGATTATAACTCGAATGCATTTTTGGGGCAAGAAACATGTATTTCAGTGGGATTACCCCAAAGTTGATATTCATCAGCATCATCATCAGACATCTATTGCTGGGCATAGGCCTCCTCTAATGATGGCCACACTAAGCGGCTATGAGCCGCCTACGTCCATTGCTTGCCCGTGACCTTCATCAGGTCATCAGTCCACCTAGTCGGGGGTTTACCCGCATTACGCTTTTCGGANNNGCCACTCCAGCACTTTAAGACCCCAGCGTCCATCGGTTCTGCGAGCTATGTGCCCCGCCCACTGCCACTTCGGTTTTGAGCTACGTTGGCGACTTGTTCTCCTGCGGGTTATCTCATTCCGAATCCTGTTCCGCAGGAAAATTCCGAGCATAGTTCTTTCTATTGCTCGCTTCGCGACCTTGAGCTTTCTTATGAGGCCCATAGTCAGTGGCCATATTTCAGATCCATAGGTCATCACTGGCAATACGTGGTGATTGAATACCTTAGTTTTAAGGCATTGCGGTATTTTTGACGAGAAGATGTCACCTAGTTTCCCGAAAGCTGAATTGGATTCAGCGACTGAACTCTTTCTCGAACTTCAATTTACCTATTTGGACGACATGTCCCAGGTATACATAGTCCAACACAACTTCGAGTATAGAGCCCCCTAGGACTATAGGGTGAAGCGGAACAAAAGCATTAGCCATGACTTTGGTCTTACTGATATTCATCTTTAAGTCCACCTGTTGAGAAGCTTTATTGAGGTCTTGGAGCATTATACTCAAGTCTGTAAGCGATTCTGCGATGAGTACTATATCATCGGCAAATCAAAGATGAGTGATGTACTCACCATTGATATTGAAGCCCAGTTCGTTCCAATCCAGAAATTTAAAGACATCTTCCAACGGCTGTAAACAACTTCGGAGAAATAAAGTTTTCTGGTCTTACACCGCGCCGCATTCGTATTGGTTTTGAACATTGGTCCTGTATACGAACAGTCATGCTGGCGTATTCGTACAAAATTTTGCAATACTTCGATGTACCAATAGTCAATACGGCAACACTGAAGAGATTGAAGCACTGCCCAAGTTTCCATCGAATCGAAGGCCTTCTCATGGTCCACAAACGCTAGGCATAAAGGCAGATTATACTCCTCTGTCTTCTGTATAATCTGCCGTAGCGTATGAATGGTCTATGGTACTGAATCCTTTACTGAACCCGACTTGTTCGGGAGGCTAGAAGTCGTCAAGTCTGCGTTCGAGACGGTTCGTGATGACTCTCGAAAACAACTTATATATTTGGCTAAGGAGCGAGATGGGCCTGTAGATCCTCAAGAGGGTGTTATTTACTTGAAGAACAGGACAACCAAACTTCTACTCCATGCCAACGGTGTTGTACCTTCGTGTATGACAGAATTAAACAGTTTCTGCAGGACTCTGTGTACAGATGTTCCTCCCGCTTTCAGCAGTTCGATAGTGATTCCGTCATCACCTGGTGCCTTGTTGTTCTTAAGTTATTTGAGAGCCCCACGAATCTCGTACAGACTGACATCCGGAATATCTTCGGTATAGTGTCGGGTTAATTTAGCTCTAGGGTCTTCGACTATATTTGCAATGGGTTGTCGTTTAGTGATGTACAGTAGCCTATAAAAACTCTCAACCTCACCAAAGATCTGTCGGTGTCGGTCTTCATTTTCATCAGCTGGCTCTTTCCAATGAATATCATCTTTAATACGATCAGTATTAAAGCATCTAGTATCGCGTTTGATTAATTTTGAGATCTGTCTATTAAGCTGTCGATATCGCGATGTATCAACTGAAGACTGGAGTCACATCTCGTTCCTTTCCTCCATGAGACTCAAAGTTTGGTGTGAAAGCTTCTTAGTTCCCTCAGTACGGTTGATTTTAAATTATTTTGTCCCCACTGTACGTACCGTATCCACTAGCCCGTTACTTAAATCGCCCACAGAAATGCAGTCACTTAGGGAATCGAAGCGGGTTTGGAGCTCGAGTTGAAACCTTCCAGGGTTCTGGATCTGAGCAGATGAAGGATGGAGCGTAGATCTCATCAGTTTAGACCTCTCCAGCCTTACGTTGATATTCAATGTGCCTCTTACCAGTCGGTGAACACTTCCAGTTTTAACTGCGTTAATCACAGTAACATCATTGAATATTTGCCGCCTGGTAGACATGATGAAGTCTATATCATTTTAATGAAACTATTGGGACTTAACCATGCCCGCTTCCTGTGGGGTGGTTTTCGGAAGAAGGAGTTTATGATATAGAGGTCCTGCTTCTCCATAAAATCTTCCAGTTGCTGTCCCTCCAAAGCTCCCTATTCTCAGCTTATCACCTATGCTATATCCTAGCTTTGCGTTAAAATCTCTCATAACAACAGCATAGTGAATTTTGGGGACATGCATGGCTTTACATATATCCTCACACATGACCTTGACGTTGTCATCTGAGTGTGCCGTGGTCGGTGCGTAAACGTAAGTTGATATTGCACCAACATAATCTTAACATTGCACCAACATATCTATAACATGCCCATTATTTTTCAACGTGACATAACTATAACATTTACAACAGTTCAATACTAGCAGTGTTTAAATTATCAAGGATTTTTAGAAATCTTTTGACCCGTATATTTCATATTAAAATGTCATAAATTTGTTTTAGACATGTTAACATGCTGATGACAGTTACATTTGTAGGAATCACTCATTATCACTGTTCATACACACTATCCATGTACATCCTTAGTTCCCAAAATGGTCCAGGTGGACCTCCAGGGGTCTACGGGAGACTCAGCGGGGGTCTACGTTGGCGTACGCAAATTTCCATAGTTAAATCTAATCTTCACATTTTTTGTCGAGTTTTGGGAATATGGTAGAAATGTAGCCGTAGGGCTTCACCGGAATCAACTAAATTTTGAAAGTGGAAGGAAAAAAGTCTGGGAACCTCTGATGTACATTAATAATTATGATCAATAATAATTGATCATAATTATAGATGGATGTACATTGATAGTGAGTCATATTAGTATGATCTTTAATAAAATACATATATTATAAATATATATTTAACTAGCTGTGCTCGCGACTCCGTCCGCGTGGGTATTTGATAAGAGCGAAATTATACATAAATTATTTTCTCCGATTTTAATAAGAATGAATGATAAATGATAAATAGATGAAACACATCAAATGTTATAGGAGGCTTGTCACAATGCAACAATAAAATCACCATTCAAATCGGTTTAGCCGTTTCTGAGATTAGCGTGCACAAACGCACAGACAAACAGAAAAACAGGCACAAAATTTATAAAAAAATTATTTTGGCTCCGGTAACATAGGTACAATCTGTATGGAATATTCATTGTACAGTCACGGCTCCCTTACGATTTTATTATATATATATAGATATAGATACGTATTTATTGTCAAAATTATATAATTTAATAATATTATTCTATACAATAAATTAGTAAATTTATCTTTTTCAGGATCTTAGTTTCCATTTATGATTAATACCTGTTATTCTCTGAAATCATTAACCTCTTAGGCACGACTGAAAGTTGCGCGTTTATCCGATTCATACATGGCACAGGTGTTTTAAAACAAAGACTATTTCGCCTGTATATTGTTAACAGTGTTATAAAACGATGTGAAGACAGAAATTGTGAAACAAAATAGTAAACGATAGTTTAATTCAAATGATGAGCGAGTGAAGTACTAGAGTGAACCATTATAGTGACCCGTCGTTCAGAAAGATGACATCCGCGAAAGCCACTATAGCGGCGCGTCGTGCCTGAGAGGTTAACCAATACAGGGAACTCTAGTTTGAGGCTAACTCGGTACGTGAGTGTCCAAAATAAGAATACGTCTAGCTGTGTAGTTAATAATAATACAACTTGTGGTTTGCTACACCCAATAAACCCATAGACCTGAGTTCCAGTATAAGTTGCTGTTCTTCATCTCTGGCTTGCCTTAACCTGCCATCTAGAGTGATAACTGAACAGGAACATATCCCACCCTTAGGTATTTTTTGTCAGACCATTAGAATGAAGTCATGAGAATATTATGTTTGTGGGAAGATTTGAAACATAAGTAGTGAGAAAACGATACGTGACGAGACCCACGGAGGGAGCAAGTGATCGCAGTCCATTAACCACTTTTCAAATGTTGCCCCTTTGTTGATCCCTACATGCGATCGTTTCGGTATCCATTGATATGTATTCAGCATTATGTCGAGTAGACGCCATAATCCCATCCATAGCCTTGAGTATCTATTGCATTACTATATTAATCTAATAATAGCCCAATACCTTTTAGTTCTCATTTCCTATAATAGTCTTGCACTAACCGAGGATTATCTTTAGGCGAATTCTTAAAGTGCATATAGTGATAATCATCGTTTGGTGTCACATTTGTACAGACGTATTCTCTCCACCCATTCAACTCAACAGCTTCATCTCTGTGACTTTATTTCATGCACTCTGCCTCGCTGCTATATAAAAGAACGGGACTGATAATGCGCTTGATAATATATAATGCTCTTCAGGATTTGAGATAAATACGATCACATAACACTTCAGAGATATCTCTGTCATGCCTCTGATAATGTCAACATAGCCTTCTGGCCTGCTTACGAATCATAATATGCATTAGATCTACTAATGAGACATACAGTAGAAGACTATAGATCAAAGAAAGCGTAACCTTCCACATCTGAATATGAATGTTGTCAGACTCCACCGGTCGGACTCCAGAAGGTTGTTATGGCGATCTTTAATAAAGAATTGTTTAAAGTTGCTATCATTTTATTCACAGAAGACCTATTTCCGAACAGCGCGTACTGAAGCATCGACATCAGGTTTTGTTGAATGAGGCTTGACCGTCAGTATTTATATATACCGGCTCTTGCCGGTTTCTTGCCATTGTACTCGTATGACAAGCTTTTATTGTGGAATTTAGCTACTGCTTTTTTACAAGCCTGCTTTGCCGCACTCTGCGCATTTATCTATATCTTGCAATTTTTTTTTGAACATTGCGCTGTTCTCTCAAATCGCTCCCTGCACTTGATCATTTCACCAAGTCTCCTTATGGTCGTTACCATTGCCTTTAGAAGTATCAATAACTCGCCTCCTTGCAGCAGTGATTGTTGAATAGAAGCAGTCCCAATTGTCTCCTGGGCTATCTCAGTTGGGGATATTAATTTGAGGTGCTCAATGTCGACCAGGAACTTGAATTTCTTGGATTTATTCAAAAACAACTATTTATCGCAAAATGAGAGTATCTTAGATATCTTCTTTTCTGAAATCACTGTGTGTCCATGATAAGGAGGCGACGTTGGTCAGTAAGACTTTCCTTCGGAATGATCTTGCGATTGGTAATTTTCTGAATGTTATATGACTGGATAAGGAGATAATTTGGATGGAGTGGTATCCACTACAATAAAATGTCGCGGTGTTGTATTCTCTTTTGGAAGAATGTGTATACGATGGGCCAAATCGGATACAATTCAGAATCTGAGTATAGAAACTCCCTCGGTATTAGATCTGCCAAGTACACAACCACGATGAATACATTTGTACTTTCTAGATATCTCTGACATATCTGTTCAGATTCTCTCCAATGAAAATATCACCAGAACTTAGAACGGCATGCACTATGTCCTCGAACTATTCCCAGAATATCTCCTTTTCAGATTCACGGCAACGAGACTTCTGGGCGTGAGCTGATAAGGTTTGTAACGCTACCCACAATCAGCACCGTTACCCTCATCAGCCGGTCGCTGCGTCGGTCAACATCGAGGAGGCCCCGGACTTCCTTTAACAGTACTACCGTCACGCCGTTTCTGCCCGTAGCTGATTCGGTGTATACTAGCGGTACTGTTAGCCAATGTCACGCGACTTATTGCCTTTCGAGCGTGTTTTTTAGAGAAGAATACACTCCATCCGATGTTTCATTTCGTCATTTTGCAATCTCCCGGTGTCGGCCGTTTAGGGAGACAATGTTCTATGTGCCGAAGCGAATTCTTATTTTGGGCGCTAACGTATTTAGACGTGACCTCATTTGACATGGCAGCTCTCGCCCATTTACTACAAGGAAAAGGTGATGTTTTTGCGCATTGTTTAACGCCTTAGTCCCCAAAGTGGTCCAGGTGGATCCCCTGGGGTCCACGAA
>WUAW01003421.1:652-31011 GCA_017165845.1 Thaumetopoea pityocampa | reverse complement strand
CGTGGCCGCCACTCCAACACCTTGCGGCCCCAACGGCCATCGGTTGTTCGTGCTGTGTGCCCTGCCCATTGTCACTTAAGCCTACTAATACGCTGCGCTATGTCAGTTACTCTTGTTCGTCTACGGATTCGATCACACAGGGAAACAACAAGCACAGCTCTCTCCATAGCACGTTGAGAGATTTTGAGCTTCCTTATAAGGCCAATAGATTAGCGGCCACGTCTCAGTACCCTAAGTCATCACTGGTAACACACACTGATTGAAGACTTTCGTCTTCAAGCACTGTGGTATTGTGGAGGAAAAGACGTCCCGTAGTTTCCCAAACGCCGCCCAGCCGAGTTGGATTCGACGACTAACCTCTTTCTCGAAGTTGGACTTACCTAATCGGACTGTTTGTCCCAGGTAGACATATTCGTCAACAACTTCGAGAACAGAGCCTCCCACAGATATTGGAGTAGGCGCAACATAGACATTACATATGACCTTTGTCTTGTCCATGTTCATCCCGAGGCCTACTTGTTGGGAGACCCTGTTTAGGTCAGCGAGCATTGAGCTTAGATCCCACGGCACTTCGCCACGACTACAATGTCGTCGGCAAATCGAAGGTGAGTTATGTATTCGTCATTGATGCCGAATCCTTGCCATTCCAGGAGCCTAAACGCGTCTTCCACTGCAGTGGTAAACGGTTTCGGATATATAACATCTCCCTGTCTAACCCCTCGCTGCAGTGGAATCGCTCCTGTACTCGGACCAACATAGTAGCGCGACTATACATAAACTTCAACACTTCGATATAGCGGTAGTCAATGCAGCATCTCTGTAGTTCGTAGCACGGCCCATATCACAATCGAATTGAAAGCTTTCTCATAGTCCTCAAACGCTAAATACAGAAGTCTTCGTTCTTCTGTTTAACCTGACGAAGCGTATGGATGTGGTCTATGGTACTATAACACTTACGGAAACCGGCTTGTTCGGGGGGCTGGAAGTCATCAAGCCTATGTTCGAGACGATTAGTAATGACTCTCGAGAACAATTTGTAGATNACGAAGCGTATGGATGTGGTCTATGGTACTATAACACTTACGGAAACCGGCTTGTTCGGGGGGCTGGAAGTGATCAAGCCTATGTTCGAGACGATTAGTAATGACTCTCGAGAACAATTTGTAGACGTGGTTCAAAAGCGAGATCGGCCTAGAGTTCTTTAATAAGGTATTGTCACCCTTCTTAAAAAAGAGGACAACCACGCTCTCGTTCCACGCTTCCGGCGTTATTCCACCATGAAGGACGGAATTGAAAAGCTCCTGGAGGACTTTTAGTACTGGAGTCCCACCCGCTTCCAGGAGCTCCGCTGTGATTCTGTCTTCACCCGGTGTCTTATAATTGTTTGAGGGCCACCTTTATCTTGTATAGGCTGATGTCCGGGATATCTTATTCTTATTTAGGAATTATTTTTCAATATTTATTTCGATCTACAAAAAAAAACGAATTTATTAAATTATTTATTACTAGCTGTGCCCGCGACTCCGTCCGCGTGGGCATTCGGTAAGAGCGAAATTATACATAAAAATTATTTTTTCCGATCTTAGTAAGAAAAAATGAATGAAACAAACACCAAATGTTAGAGGAAGCTTGCCAAAATGTAACAGTAAAAACAGAATTCAAATTGGTTTAGCCGTTTAAGTAAGTAAGTTTAGTTAAGTTTAGCGTGCACAAATGCACAGACAAACAGAAAAACAGGACAAAATTTCTAAAAATTATATTTTTGGCTCCGGTAACAAAGGTACAATCTGTATGGTTGGTTTTTTTGAAAAAATATTCTACAGACATGGCTCGTTTACGATTTTATTATATGTATAGATGTGTTCCTTGTGTTGATATAAACTTGCGGTTATCGTTTTAAGAAAAACAGTCAACAAAAGTTTCAACTAAATCGACCCAACCGCGTTTCTAGAATATCGCGTATTATTTCAGTTAATTTTGTTTGTGGATCGATTGGAATGAAACAACCACTAAATGTTACAGGAATCTTGCCACAATGCAACAGTGAAAACCGCATTCAAATCGGTTCAGCCATTTTTGAGATTAGCGTGTACAAACGCACAGACAATCAGACAAATCGACAAACAGATAAAATTTCTAAAAACTATATTTTTGGCTCCGATAAGATAACTACAACCAGTATAGGTGTTTTTTTTTGAAAAAAATATTCGTTGTACAGACACGGCTCGTTTACGATTTTATTATATGTATAGATAAAACAAAATTATTAAATGATTGTATTGTCATCGGTTACAAGTTGACAAGTGTACAAAATTTTGAATTAATCATACCTTATAAAGTCGGTAAAAATCGAGTTCAAAGTTGCATACATACAGGTGAAACTAATAAAAGAGTGTTAAAAATATTTCTTTTTTATATTATTTCTTCATTATTCAACTTTTAGCTTCATTCTATTTCTTAAAAATTTACATACAATCACGTCTTTTTCCTGGCTCTCAGGCGGGAATCGAACCCCGCTCTCCCGCGTTATAGGTGGGGATACTGACCACTGTATGTATTACCGAAGAATTGGGATAGATAGAGACCATTCTTTCCACTTGCTAAAAGCAAAGTCGTTATCCGCAGCCCACTTTTCGCCCCCGCGGAAAACAAGACGTGTCGGGTGGCGAACCACGACGCCGCCATTTTTATAAAGTTTTTTTAAAATTTTTCTTTGCACTATATTCTGTTCTTCGTTATTGAAAACAAAATAATTTCATATTATCTGTTTTAAAATAAATGTTATCAATTTTAATGACGTACTTTTATTTCACCTTACACTGCGCAAAAGGTGTTCAGTCCGCTCGCAATAAAAATTTCTGAGGAGCGAGCTGCACACATAGTGTGCAATCATCTTATTTATGATAATTCACTTACGAACTCGGTGATTTCCATAGTTAACAAGTTTTGTTTTTATAAAAAATGAACAATTTAAACAAAAAAGAAAACTGGGGACCGTGTTCGAAAAAATAATCTCTCTCTCTCTCTCTCTCTCGTATGGGTTAATTTAATAATGTAGATATTTTAATCAAGAAGTGAGTTGTTAGATTTTGAGTTAGGAGTAATTTAGTTTGTTTCAACAAATTAAAACACAACAATTGTCAAGATGTGTACGTAAATATTAAAACTATTAACACTTATAGTCGGCTCTTACCGAATATATTTAAGTTGGAGTGATGCCAAAGCAGAGAAGAAAAAACTCACATTTATATTAAGAATTGCATAGAACTTTAACCTTCCTCGGACTAATAAATAGATAATTCCATAACAAGCACTGCTTTACCGTCTAGTCTTCTGACCAGTATCTTACGCAATCTTTTCTGTAGCCTCCAGCATCCCTACAGCAACTAGTGTCATTCAGACATCAGTTGGGACTTTTAAGTTTTGGTATCCTTTGATACATGAAGAACTTGAGGTCTAATATTATGTTAGAATGAAGAAACTATATGATACCACACCTTGGTAAACATTGCTTAACCTTGAGTTTAACTCAAATGTACTAGTGACTAAGCCAAGACTTCTTCATCTATACTATTGTAAAAGGTCATTGTCTGTGCATTAAAGATAATCATACAATTTTACCCAGATCAGCTAATTAAGGGTTTCTGAAACCGAAATTAGTTTTTGTTTTCAATGCGTCTGTTTGATCGAGCTTCACGCAAAAACCAGCGGACGGATTTCGGTCACTGTGACAGTTTTAAAAGTACTATTCCCACTTACGAGTAAATACTGTTGCGTGTTTCATCAAAATTGCTCAATTAGAACTGAAGATGCAGACAGCCTTTTTTTTACGTGTGGAGAATGTACCTGACCACATCTTCACCGTGTCGTTGCCCACGACACGGTGGTATGTGGGGCCCTCACCCACTAAACTCCACACGACGTCCGTCTTGGCCCATTTGCGGGACTTGCGATAGCATACGCCGCATATGGGCCATGGTCGGCTTGTGCCGACCGCGACTGGTGCAGGGAGCCTTGCTCCCCGACTCCTTCCTGCAGGGGGCCTTGCCCCCCGACTCCTCTGTGGAGGCGCGCTGGACGTAGTGCGCCGCCTCCACGGCCTGTTTCTGTTCGAGCGCCGGGGTGCCCTCCCCGTCGCTCGCAGGCTGCTTCCTAGGGCGGGAACAGATTGGCGTAAGCCCTTCTACGCCCAGGACGTCTGCGTCTGGCCGGATTGAGGGAGCGCTCTTCTCGCTCCCTCTCGGCCGCCTCCTTTGCTGACATTACGACCTCGCAAAAGGCGACGACTGCCGCCCAGGCGCTTTCGCTCTCCACCATGGCTTGTGCTACGCCAGAAAGCGAAAGCGCCCTATCGCCTATCTCAGCGGCCAACTAGAGCTTCTGATCCTCCCACGAAGATACAGACAGCCTGATCTTTGTTTCAGTAACCGTCATTAAGGTACGAGAGCTCAAGTAAAAGTGGTTCTTTTTTATAATTTAATTATTTCGAATTTTCCGTTTAACGCGAAAACCGACATTCACGAGAACGCAGCTGCGGAGGAAAATTATATATTCGCAATTGTTGAACGAGCAGACAGAAATTTAAAAATTGCGTTATGGCTATCGATTCAACTTGTGACGAGAATCTGGCGTACGATTTAGCTCATCGCAGCCGTGTTGCCCGGATAAATTTTGGCATCAAGTAAATCACAATATGGCATTCTACTGTGGATGTTCAACGATAGAATATTCGCTTCCGCAGTACGGCATTACTATATCACTTACAACAAATTGCCAATATCAATATCTGGTTCATATTATAATACTGTACTGTGGTGATTCATTAGTTCTAATATGATAAATAAAATAATTTTAGCACATTCATTCTAATAGTGATGTGACGATGTATATTTTTTTAATATATTTAAATATGATATACTTTTTTTATTAAACGAGCGATTCGGTAAAACCATCTTGCACTTACATTTTTACTAATTATTTGTGCTAACACATTCGTTTTACTAATCTACACTATTACAAAATTGTTAAATGTCAAATTTTGAAACATAAAACATATTTAAAAACAAACTACTCAGATCAACTTATTAAGGGCTTCTGAAACCAAATCCGTCGATGTTCGTTTTTTTTGTTTCTTCGAGCTTCACTCAAAAGTCAGCGCGCAGATTTTAATTAAACTCTTACAGTCTTAAAGGTACTATTCCGATATAAATACTGCAATATATTTCATAAAAATAGGTCCAGTAGAATTGAAGCAATATGAAGAATACAGCTTGATCCCTGTTTTAGTGGTCGCCATTAAGATACAAGAGGTCAAGAAATAGTGATTCTAAGGCTTTTTATATAAATGTATGATTATGTCGGGATTTCCCATGTAGCGGAAAACCGACATTCATGCGGGTAGAGCCGCGGACAAAAGCTCGTCGTATGTTTAAAAACATATTGGTATTAACTGTAATGTAACAACAACTTACACTAAATTTAGACTCTCCCCATCTTTTTCTAATGTCAAATGCCAAAACGAAATAGCAAACATTTTTAGCAAGTACCTACATTTCTGTCAAACGGTACAAAGAAATGTTGCGTTTTTGCGTATCTTTACAAGGTATGTTCCGAGGTCACGTTTAAATTTCTTAATTTTGACGTGTCTAAATAAAACTGACAGCACTAAAATTGAGAACTGTTTAGTTTTGACGTTTGACATTAGAAAAAGGTAGGGATAGACTAAATTTATTTAAGTTCTGTTACAGCGGAATCACCACCAGTATATTTGAAAATATTAATCGGTCGGTTATATAAATGTGGTTAATCAGTATTCCTTTTCAGTGCTGCGGATATAACGTCGATCGCAGCACTTGAGAAAAGTGCCCAGCGACGATTTTGTTGCGCCTAACTCTACATATAGCGAGCAATATATTCGTATATATTACAATACTGATTTCATCATTGGACTGGGACTCCCGAATACAAGCTTTGACCTTTTGACCGTATTTAGCGAAGAGCAGCTCGAATCCTTGACGACCAAATGGTCTCGAATCAACTAGACCCACTGGCTTTGCGGAGAGACACAACATCTCTCTACATCTTTTACCGTATTTATCATGAGGAGTGTTCCAAGGAATTATTTGGACTAATTCCAGCCGCTGAATTCCATCAGCGCACATCTTGTCAAAATTAAAAATTTCACTTTCATCACTTGTATAATTGGCAATCTACCATTGTGCGTTTCTCGCGCAATCTTCACACCACCATCCTTAGCGGCGGTTTTTTCTAAGCGTATACATCTTGGGAACCTTCAAGATACGAGCTTAGACTTCATAATGGTTAGCAACGCACCTGCAATCTTTCTAGTGTTATGGATGTGTACGGGCAACGGTGTTCACTTATCATCAGGTGACAGGCTTGCCCGTTTGCCTCCTCTTACATAAAAAAAAAACAAAATTACAAGGTATGTTGTTTCGGAATAATTTCTTAAATTTATGATTGTAAGCGCCACCAGGAGAGAAAAAAATTAACTCATCAACTATCGCCATCTTATTTTTCCTGGTATTATTAATCTCGGCTTTTTGTCACAGTCTGCCCACAGACAATCTACTCTTCCTTGTTCCATTTTAACGTCGTCGATAATGAGACTACGGGCTCATAATATTCTCACGAATAATCCAGCCAGCATTCAATAGGGTGACACAGTCGGCGTCGTATTTCCAGAACAGCCATAACAAGGCATCTTTTACCTACGTTTTTTATTTCAGCGCATAACGCGCATTATGAGTTCGTATGTTCGGAAACTTCGTATGTTCGTATGCTTTCGACAGCTTACAAGCAAAACAGAGATAATATTTGTGTATAAATCGCGATATACAAGTGGGCCGAGTCCTGGGTGGCAGCAAATATGTAGTACTACTAAAGTGTGCGCTATAGGATTTATCCGAGAATAATTCTTTTTGTTGTAAAGCCTGCGGTAGCGGTACAGAGCTTATCGGACCAATACTGATTAAAAACACTTCGGTGGCCTTCGAAATTGAGATTCACATTAGGTGACCACTGACGCCCTCTATTCCTAGCTTTCTAAAGAGCTGGAGAGCTGGAAAGTGGTGGGGGTGAACTTTTAACTGGTCCCGTAGCACCTCAGTACTGCGAAATGCTCAAATCAGTCACAGAACCATCCGGGAATAACCTAATATCGTGTCGCCGCTGTGGTTTGATCAGCTATCATATTACATGTCACTTGATATACTATAAATTATGGGTTAGTGTGTAACATACAAATCATTAATGTGTCAATCAAATCATAATATATTATTTATATACTTGTTTATAAATAATATATCTATACATATAATAAAATCGTACACGAGCCGTGTCTGTACAATGAATATTTTTTCAAAAAAAGAACATCCATACAGCTTATGTTACCGGAGCCAAAAATATATTTTTAGAAATTTTGTCTGTGCGTTTATGCACGCTAATCTCAACGGCTAAACCGATTTGAATGCTGTTTATACTGTTGCATTGTGGCAAGCTTCCTCTAACATTTGGTGTTTGTTTCATCTATCGTTTATCATTCATTCTTATTATGATCAGAGATACAATTTGTGTATAATTTCGCTCTTACCTAATGCCCACGCGGACGGAGTTGCGGGCACAGCTAGTTATTCATATATTAGTTATATTTTTTATATATGTATCATTTGTATACATAGGTAGTCTTCTAAGATTGGCACACCTATTCAATAAATAGTAATCTCTCTTGTGAGATAGCACAAATTAATTTTCCATTTCCTGCCTTAGTAAACCTGTTTGTGTTGTGACAGAAATCGACTTAACGCAATTTACTTAGAGCCTCATCCATAGCAATCTCCCTGTAATATAGACACGCATTGACAACGTGAAAAGAATAATAGGTATTCAAAATACGAACATGTTTTCTTTATTTCAGTATGCGTGGTAAGAAAATAGTACATACATAAAGTACATAGTACATACATATACTCACGCCGGTATGCCATAAAAGTAGACAGAAACGAAGCCACATATCACGATCCTGATCATACCTTTCTCGCCTCATCGACATTCATACACCGTTTCATACACTCGTCGATTAAGAGTGGCACCAATTTAACTTTTGAAACGTATAGTAAGAACATGTAGTCTAATATACATACAACATTAAGAAATTAACTGCTATTAAATAGTGCTCTACTCTTACATAATTAAAACTTATGACGACATTGAATAAGATGTTCATACATCTTCTACAATATTCATGCACGTAATCTTTGTGTCTAATCTTTACTGTATGCTGCTTGACGTCGGCATAAAAATAGAATTACTCCATCTCAGTCCGCGGGTGCCGAGAAACGGCTGTGGGTGTACATCAAAATAATGGGGCAACATTAAACTGTGCTCTAACATCTCTAATACGCTTGCGAACCTTCGGGATAATTTGAAATATATGTTGGAGGAGTCTTCTGACCAGCTGTGTATTTTAATAATATTAAAGTCTATACCGTAGAATTGAGTAAAAAACACTTCTTTTGCTACATTTAATAATGTATAAATGGAATTAGTTTGTTCTCATTAGAATAAATGTATTTAGCTTAAGCTTGATTCGCAGCTTCGCTTGTATCAACAATGAAAATGGTGACGACATAATAATGATCATCTCGAAAACGGCTAATGCTATTTCAGCCCTTTTCTAGACTGTAAGCAATATACTTCTGAAAACTCCATCATAATTAAATTAAGTAAATTTTGTGTGATTATTGTAAGAATATATCTTTGCAGTTACGATTTCATCATAGACAGATAAACACAAAGTTAAACAAGAACAATTAAGTGATCTTCGTACAAGGTTTTATATAGTGACGTATTTTGCTAAGGGCGCTCGTGACGGATTCCCGGGCGGACCGCCCGGGCGGCCAGAGGGGAGGGCTCCATTCCATTTTGCTGTCGGGTTCTGAGGCGACCGGTCATGTACGCCCGTCGCGCGTAACTTCTTAATACGTTATTATTAATTCTTTGCGATATAAATTTAGAGTGAAAATTGCTTATTATTCGATAGTAAAAATGAAGAAACCGATCATTAAAAAATTGTTATTTTGCAATATAACTGACATTTATTGGGTATTGAAATAAAATAACCCAGCGGCGCATCGGTTGTGTCAGCCCTCTTCCAACCCTTCGTCGTTTCGGCTAGAGGATACTTTTGGATCCCCATGAGTACGTAGAGATTTTAATCCATATTAAAACGATAGAATTTTCATAACCTAACGTGTTACTACAATTATCATAGTAGGTGCTTTTACTAATTAAATTACAATCTTTTGCATCAATAACTCTGGATTGAATCAATTATAAAATTAACTGGGTAGTTTGTATTTAGGTCGGTTTGATGCAGTGGTGAGATATTAATAAAGTAATATTTTAGATATTTTTCATTGTAACTATGGATTACATTTTACGTTACAAATGAATTATGATTTAGAAAGCTGTTATTATTTAATAAGATTTTCCGACATCAACTTGAACTCGCGGCTCCGCTCGCGTGAACTTTCTGATTTATACATAAACTAATTTACCCACGGCTCCGCCTACCAACGTGGTCTGCATATTTAATGGTAATGCTATCCCATTGGAACCGCGTACATTTATTCGACATAAAAAGTAATCTATGTATGTGACTCGCAACTCGTAAACTAAATAATAAATCAAGTTGATCCTTTGAGCCGTTGATCCTTTGTTTTTCACCTTTTTTATATAAATGCTTATAATGTTTATTTTAAATGAATGCTTACATAAAGGAAAAAAATATATTAAAAAATGTGATTACACATTTGGGTATGTATGAAGCCCCAAAGTAAGCATGATTTCAATGATAATAAACAATTTGTATGTCGGGGCAGATATAAGGATTTATTGTTGTTTCTTTAAATTATTAAACATTTCTCCAGAAATTCGAGCAATCTTTAGTATGATTGTATATTCTTGAAATTTCTACAAAAAAAAAAGAATATATACATTCGATCAGAAACTTTATTTTGTTGAACAATTTATGATTTATGTACGGTTTATTATATTGTTTTTGCGTAAATTCCGTCGATTACTACATACTCCATGGTACACTTTCAAAAGATATTTAAGGCAAGACCCTCAACAACTATTTCCTTTTTCAAAAATATAAAAATAATATTGCTTTGATTCATATCTAAGTGTCAATTATATATGGGCTTCTTGTATACTCGTATACATGTCAATGATCATGAAGCCCATAGACTGAACATAGTCCTTCAATGTTTGCTGCTCTAAGTCGCTTGTATTCACCAATGGTTCGCGACCTTAATTAGGTCCATCGGTCTGTCAAGACCTTGAACAAATCATACACTTGACAGTTTCGAGTCGCGACTCCCAACACCTTAGAATCCCAACGTACAACGGTTTTGTGCACACTTCGGCTATGCAATTCTTGATTTTGGTGATGATTGGTAGTCTTTCCTCGTTTGAATTTCTACCTTGCAAGGAAAAGTGAAATGCTTGCTTACGATATTACTGGGAAAAGTGCCGCAAATTGCTGAAATATCACACCTTATACCACCTTTATTTGTATTATGTACACTACTAAACTTTGAAGCGTTACATTTGAATAAAATAGCAATATAAATCAAACGACCATTCTCGTTCATATATGAGTCGTTTAGAATCAAAGGCGGCTGGTTATCTAGTTTTGAGCAATTTTTGAGTAACTAAAAAAGAAAACGTTATTAAAAATTTATTTTCATTATATTGACGTTTTTGATACTAAATCAAGATTTAGCGTTGATTTTCCAATGAACATGGCCAATATCAATTTAAACAAACAGATATACTATTAAAAACATTGAATTTTTTCATTGTCAGCTAAAAATTTCCAAAAGTGACATAGCCGCCTTTGATTCTATACGACTCATACTATTCTTATTCCTATGACGATACACGCTGCACAAGGTTGATGAACTTTGAATAAGGGCAGCTACGCATTTCAACTCAATCGCTATCGCTAGAATCGTATTGCAAGGCTTATCGCTTCGGCACTTCGAAGGCATTACCTACTTCCTATAAACTACAATGTTCAATGAACTGAAATAATTGATCTCTTTGTCGTTGCTTACTCTGCGCAAAAAGTTCATAACACTTAATTTAAACGTGAAATCTATTGTGCATAAACCGGGGTTTCGCAGTAAATCATCAGTATAAAATTTATAAGTTTTTAACTCGTGAGTATAGAAGTACTTATCGCGGCTTCACTCAAATATTTTCCAATAAAAAATAAATATGATTTCTAGACTTAATGATTACCGAGCATTATAAAACAAGATAATTTTTAATTAATTGTGTTGTATAGTGTTTTACTGAGATAATTATTGAAGCCAGCGCGGATCGTGCGTCTTACCATATCAAAACTCAATAAGAATAATGCTTTCTTTAGCGGTATGCCGATGTTTTACGACGAAGAAAATAATTTCTCTATGAATTGTATTTGAGGTCCTTGAGATCGGTAAAAATTTTGAAAATGCCAATTCATCACAAGTTTTTTTAGTAGTTCGTTTGCAGTTTAGCTATAATACTGTGGAATCACACCTTTGCGCGTGAGGCGTGCTGATAGCGACTCGTCGCTAAATAGTTCTAAAAGTGCATTAATGCAACATTTCTTTGAGATAAAGATAAAGATAATATAATATAGATAAATATAGATAATGTTATAGATAATGTAATATATATAATATAATATAGATAAATATAGTTCAAAATTATAATAATACTGTGGCCACTTTTCGGACTACTTGATCTAGCCCCAAATTAGGATTTCCTGTGTCTTGCGTACTGGACAACTATATTCTTACTTATATAGATAAATGCTCATATTTATATATAATAAACATCCATGACTCGGGTACAAACATTCGTGCTCATCATACAAAGTTTCACCCTACCAGGATTCGAACCCGGGGCCAAAGTTGACAAAGAAAGCCGGGTCACACTGCCACTAAACCAATCATTTGTAATAGTTGTTATTAATATTCATTACTTCTATTGTAATTAGATAACTAATTACAATAGAAGTAATGAATATTAATATATTGTTTATTGTTTCATATAATTTTCGGTTTACGTATGTATGTATGTATTATTATTATTAAACATATTTTGTATAAATGTGTATATGTAATATAATACAAATGTATTATAAGAGTATAAGACAAATTGTTTTACGTATTATTATTATTTTAGTTAAATTGTTTAATAATTAAATTTTGACTGCCATATAATGTATATACAATCGTGTCCATATACAATTTTTTTTAAAAAATTGCAGTTTGCGATAAGTGATTGTAATATAATACTTTACTAAAATATGTTAGTGTGCAATAAAGGAGTATTCTGTTCTATCATCAGTAGGCTTAGGTGCCTAAATTAGGTTTCGTTTGTTTACGCAATAATATCTGGGGATTATCAGTTTTTAAGTTGCATTCCGTTGTTTTTTTAAGTACTATTCCGACTTAATTAATGCGACATGTTTCACCAAAATCGGTCCAGTAGAATTGAAGATACTGCTGTAATTTTATAATACATAATAAAGCTAGTAGCTTTTGCCCGCGGCTCCCCGCCAGCATGGATGTCTTTTCCCGGCTACATAAGAAATCCCGACAGTCATAGATTTATATAAAAAGCCTATCAACAACTTTTACTTGACCTCCCGTACCGTAACGGCGGCTATTAAAACAGGGATCAAGCTGTATCTTAATTCTACTGGACCGATTTTGATGAAACATGCCGCAGTATTTAAATCGGAATCGGAATAGTACCTTTAAGGACCTTTTATGACTGTAAGAGTTTGATCAAAATCTACCCCCTGGTTTTTGCACGAAGCCCGAACAAACAAACAGACAAACATCGATGGATTTGTCTTCAGAAGCCCATAATTAGCCGATATCAGTAGTTCGTTTTTAAATATCTTTGATTTTTAAAATCTGACATTTAATATTTTTATAATAGATAAATGGTTGTTGTGTAAAATAAACTTATCTGCTGCATCAGAACGAAGTTCTAAAGCGTATAGCATATGTTCGGAATACATAGGCTTAGCAACGGTGAGTCAAGGTCACGCGCCTTTTTCGGTTTAGGAATCACGCGCTCAACGAAAAATTACATATACGTGATGTCTCAATACAAACCCCCCCTCCCCCTGTTTCCGGCTTCGCGTGGTTAATGGACACTCTCCTAGACGTTGCCGTATCGCTAAAATCCAACGATGCCAATCTTCCTTCCTGTGATAGACTTATAATTACCGAAATAAATATGGTTACTTTTTACAAGTAAATATAATGATCACAATATAACGTTACTTGACTCTTGAAACCGAAATGATTTAACGTTAATTTTCTTACCAAAACAGAACGGTATATTGTTATCGATATTAAAAAAATACTGGTATTCTAACCCCTGTTTCTCGGTCAATAAGTGTGTGCGTGTGTAAGCATAATTTTAGATTATATATTGCTAAAAGGTGATGCTCTTTTTTATGATTATAGACTGCTAAAAGTGCTTTAATCCATTAAGTTCCAAACGGACACTTCGCCCTATTTTTCAGCGGCTATATCTCCTATGATATAGGTCCTAAAAATTCAGTTCAGGAATGCCCATTTCTGAATTTTGCATGTATTGAAATGCTCATTCAGATTTCAGAATCGGGCTCAAAATTTTTGAAAAATGTACCCGAACAAAGTTTGTTTATTTAGGAAAAGGACGCATTTTTACGCTGCAATATTTTATTCAATCAGCGTTACCGAAATTCGATGGAGTTCCCTCCTGAAGGTCCAGATTTCACATCCGTTGACTCTGATCTTCAAAATACATAACTAATAATTATGAAACTCAAGATGGCTGAGTCCAATATGGCGACTTCAAGCCGAAAATTGTCTTGTATTTCCCAGTTACCCGGACACGAGTGTCTTATTCGATGGGTTTTGTATGATGAGCTATATACGAGGGTCTTTGGGGTCGCTAATTACAAATCCGTTATCAGATTTTCCGAATTCAAATGACGGATCTAAGATAGCGAACAAAAATATCCGAATTTCGTATTTTTTCGTGAACATTGGTAGATAGGGGTTTTAAAAGGTACTGATTACGAATCCGTTATCAGGTTTTCCGAATTGAAAATGGCGGATCCAAGATGGCAGCCAAAAATTTCTGAATTCCGTATTTTTCGCGTAAATTGGTACGTGGGGTTGGTTCTTCGAAGGCAATGTTTATGAATCCGCTATCAGATTTGCCAATTTCAAAACAGTACATTCAAGAAATTTAGCATCAGAAATGAGTATTTCTGAATTTTTAAGGACCGATATCATAGGAGGAATAATTGTTGAGAAAAGAGCCTAAAAATGTCCGCTTGGGACTTATTGGATTAACTGAAAATCTCATTAAAACCAAGCTTTAAAACATAACGTTCAAAGCGTTCTCAAACGGCTTAACGTTTTATCACTACTAAACTGATGTACTTAAGTCGGGGTCTACTGTTTACTTTCTTTTCTATGGGACCGGAATTTAAAGGTAGACCCCCATAATCCTTGCGAGGGCTTATATATTTGAAATAACAGACGCACAAACAATAAATTTGAGACAAATTTTTCGATTAGAAAGAACAGTCGGTCTTCTGTTCGGATTAGAGTCCCATCTTTTCGGATCGGAAGATGAGGTTCAATACGCTAAATTACTATGTATTGATCTATTCACTATTAGAACGATATAATTACTGTTACTATTAGATTGGTAGCTTATAAACTCTCCATCTCAGAATTTCTTTATTTTTTAGATAACTATATACAATTATTTTTCAATTATGTAAACGCCATCGTTTTCTATCACCTGTCGCCAACGCGTTGGTAAAGAGAAAATACCTTCCATGTAGAAGTCTTTTAGTTTTTGATTGAAGAAGTTGGAGAGTTCGGTTTTTAGATGTTCAATGAATCCACGATTTTTTTTGTCTTGTAAATAATAAGACAGAGAAAGAAACAATTGTAAATCAGAAGGCATAAGGTCTGGTGAATACGGTGGTTGGGGAAGGACAGTCCATCCAAGTGAAATAATTTTTCCATAAGTCACTAGCTGAAGGGGGTAGAGCGTTGTCATATGTAAGAAGTACACCTTCCTTTGATTCTTCGGTAATCTAGCAATACAATCCAGTTGTCCACAGTAAATCTCAGCTATGTTTGTACTATTAGTTCGTAAAAGCGCCCAGTAAATAATCCCATTTATTCTTCACAACACATTCAAAACAACCTTTTTACTTATGTCAGCTTTTATTGTCGGTATGTCAGTATCTTCAGCTCTTAGCCACTGGCGCTTACGGATGTAATTGATATACAGGACCCACTTTTCATCTCCTGTAATAACATCACGCAGCCAGACATCCGTACGCTGAAAACGTAGCAATACCATAGCCTTTCCAATTCCTTCACATTTATTGTAGGAGGTCGTCTTGGACGAGGTTCATCAGAAAGCAGAGCACACCCTCACCTATCGTTTTAATTCATGAAGTTGAAGTTCCCTTCGAGAAATTTCCATATTTTTTGTGAACTTTACTGCTTGAAGTTCAATTGTCCAATGATCGGGTGACCAATTCGCGCTCTATTTATACATTGCAGTGGATTATTTATGAAGCTTCTATAACATTCTAGAAATCGATCGAAACAAAGTAGCGGGTTTATATGTTGCCAACTTAATATTATTACCACCGAGACAAATTGTGACGTTATAAGATATTGCCTTAAATATTTAAACAAAAAAAAATCAAGCTTTGTTAAAAAGCAATCACTTCAAACCAGAACAAATTACAAAAAGATTACCAAATTTATCCTGCAGAAGAATAGAACCCAGTATCATTTAATCTATTGCCTTTGCTAGACGAAGCTGTTGTCAAATAATAAAAATAAATAGCAAATTATTATAAACTACCATATAAAAATACCAAATAAATAAAATTTTGTAACATAAAAATAAAGTCCAATTAACTAAGTAGGTGGTGGTCAAGTAATTTTGTGAATTAAAATTTTCTGAACGTTTATGCGCTTAATCATTGAGCATTTAAATGATATATATTGATAAGTGGCACGATCAAAGATTGGCGGGCGGTTATTTATGATCGTACCCCAGCGACCCCATCCTGTAGCACTTCCCCCACACGGTAACACTTATGTCTGATCATGATTTGTTGTTTTTTAAATCTTGATCAGATGTGCTACGTTTGTCGTCAAAAAATATTACAAATATCACTGAATTTAATAATGATGGGGAAAAATATAAGAAAAAAGGCACGTTTTAATTTTAAAATATTCTTTATCATACAGCTTATATTTCCGTTTAGGAATATTTAGGTATATTTATCTATACTGTTATAACATTATAAAACGTAATTATTTGTGAAATGAAGATATTTCAAAAATTCAACTCGGGATGACTAACTAAGGGCTTCTGAAACCAAACCATCTTTTGTTTTCTTCGTGTCCGTTTGTTACACCCTGGGTGGACTGAATAATCCCCGCCGCATTTATATGGGCGCTCTATTCTTCGACGTAGCAAAGGTGGTTGACTGACTTGTATAATGGTATGCCTCTGGCATCTGCGTTCAACAGAATTTCTCAGTTCGAAGAAACTTAATTATAACACGGGTCGACCGCTTATTAACTGTAAACTTACCTCTTACAAGGCGCAGTTACCTTTTAGTATTTGATTGAACTATATTTCTGTAGGGGTTTTGATTTATAAGAAGTTTAAAGCCTTTACGAGTCATCCTTATAAATCTAATAAAAGGCACTGACACTTTATTAGATTTATAAAAACACTACACTGGTGTAACTAAATATTTCTATGATTTCCTACTGCTTTGTCGATGTCATGGTTACGCAGACGCTAAACAAATAATAGAAATTATATACATTTTACATTTAATATAAACTGTAATTTTATTTAAAAGCAAAAAAAAAATGCAGACATTTCTCAATTCGGTTGTGATTACTGAACAAATGAAGATTCTCACTCAACACATTATACATAGTGCTGTTCACCCGCACTTATGTAAAATTTTTTAAATCGTCTGGCAGGTAAAAAATTCCAACAAATTGATCTGACTTTTTGGGATTATTTGTTTTTAAGTACCTAAAATTACTCTCCCAAAATCTCAAAGTGCCTCAAGAACATTCATTTCTTTTTAATTTTAATTTTAGAAAAGTATGTAAATGGTACGATATTTATCGAATTTCAGTATGTACACATTTGTTAGGTATATATATTTCAGTTATTTATTTTATGTAGTATATATTATGTTTATTTTATATCTGTTGTACTTTATACCCTCACAAGGACTGCCGCATCTTTCAAATATCAAAGGTTTGCTGGTAGAAAACTCAATTGTGGGTTAATCTCGCCTTTGTACATTTACTTTTAATAACCATATTTTTGTGCTTTGTACAATAAAGAATTAAAGAACATTTTTTGCATTTATTTAAAAAACATTTTGCAATAGTCTTGTTAACATTTATACCCGACTAATTAATCTGGCTTTTTTATTTTTTAATTTTTTAAGTATTAAACTTAAAGATATAAAAATTTTAAAATGCCATGAAAACATTTCTTTATTAAATAATTTCCCTTTTAAAAAATTCAAATTCGGTAGGGTGCCGTTACCCTTCAGCCAGACCTTGACTATCTTATTTAGGGGTCCTTTAGGGACAATTACAAAATTTTTTGTCGTGCCTGAAGAACCTACCCAAAATTTTTCACCAGTTCTTGGACTATGTTGTTTGTACGTGGCAGACAATTATGGGATAAGGTCGATTAAGATAGTATGCTCATAATGTACACGTAGAGCGAGAACACTACGTTGATTACTGGTCATATGTAGTCTACGATAAATATTAAGTGCACATATACGATATGTCGTGCCGTGGAAAGCTTTTATAATTTACATATTGTGGACCACAGAACAGATAAAAACTGATAGTAGCATGTAGGCGGGGCCCGCGTACCCCTAGCATTGCGGAGTTCCGCAAAAGTATAGCGCCGCCTAGTTTTGCACACATCAGTCTTGTTCCGACAGCCTCTGTGGTAATAAAGCTAAAAAAAAGTACAAACAAATGCCCCATTGTGCTGTTTTAGATTGTAAAAATGATAGTCGAACGAAAAATGTTTCCAATTGTGGATTACTATATTTTCGGTCAGCCTTATTTTACTTTATTTCGATTAAAACTTAGAAAAATAATACTATTAAACAAGGTAAATAAAAGTTTACTTTATGTTAAACTACTTAAGGTCTAGTTTCCACAAATTCAAGCCTGGAATTCTCTAAGATTCCATCTATGTACTCGTCGCTGTTAGCTACTCCAATGGAGATTGCAATTATCGATAATGAGTTATCGAAATTTTAAACTTATAATTAATTATGATGTGGAATGAATTACTTGAAATAAGTATTGTATTATGAATTCAGATTTCCTAAGGTTGAAATGAAAAATGGATGGAAGGCCAAACTGGTTTGATAAAATCTATTATAGAACTATATCATAAAATAATGTGGGGACACACCATTTGCTATAAATAAACATAAACAAAAAGTTACTACTGTACTGTACTAAAAAGTTAAAACATAAACAAAAAGGTACTGGCAGCATTCACTGTTAAAAAAAGTAAAATATTTGATAGGATCATATTTTCGATTATCAGTGGAAAATTTATTACATCATTAATATTTTACCAATGACCTAAAAGCTCTTTTAACATGTGTCTATCTCCTGAAAAATCAAAGCGCAAACGTTATAGACCCGTTTCACTCACTCATGTAGGTACAATCTACACGTCCAAAATTGCCACGATTTGACAAGGAGTCTAGACTATGTAGTCGGCACGTTATTCGTTATCTACGCCGGAAAATGAAAAAAATGCGTATTCATACAATGTTACCTTTCTATTTTATCATGACGATAAAAAGTAACGTGATGTGCATTGGTATTGTTAATAATAAAAGCGTCAATTGATGCGTAATGCGGATACGATACGTGACTATGCTGTTATGAGTCTCAGATAATCCACACGTCCTAATTAGTCTACAGCGATAGTATTAGAAAGCAAAAATGATGTTAAAGATAGTTATTTTTATATGATGAGGAAGAGATGTTGATTGGTACAATATTATTCCAAAGTAAAGATGACGACTTAAGATATTTTTGAAGTTTGATTTTTAATTAAAAATAATATATAAACAATTTCTCTTGTTTAGTTCAAAATAAACAATAATCGTAACGTTTGGTAAATCGGATTTCAATACCCGATTTAAAAAAAAACATTAAAAATAATTCGAGAAGTCCGAAACCCTTAATTTAGTTTTAATGACTCCTTTAAAGTGAATAAGAACTTAGATGAACTACAACAGAAAAACATTTGTTAAATTAAAATAATAATGTAATTAAAATATTTACGGACATTTTACTTAATTAATAATTTTTTTAAATGTGAAATGAGATAGATCACTTACTGTTAAATTAAGCAGGCTTCCAGTGTTGTAACTAATCAAAAACAATATTACAGCAATATAAAGTAACATACTCCAATGAAAAACATTTTGTTTGCACAGAACAACGATCTTAAAATAAAAATTATAAAAAATTTAGTACTATAACGATATGAATTATGATCCATGATGACGTTGGTGATTACGTCATCAGCTATAGGGTCGAAGTGTGGCAGGAGTGGCAGTATCTGAAAAGGGGAGATTTTCCGACCGGGTGTTATATCTGGCGGTGCCTGCCACCGCCCCAACGGTTGATGTCGAGCCGTTGTATGTACGCTAAGTCGCTATTAAACTTCATGCGCGTGATTCAGACTTCTAATGTCTTCACTCAAGAACTGCGCCATCTGTTGAGGATGCATGATACTATGTAGTGAAGTAAATCGTCACAGTACTGTCCTTAATAATTTTATCACCTACTCTAAACACATTCAAAGATTTGTAGAGTCGCAATACATTCGTTAAAGTTTGGTATGATCAAGTTAACCGATATCACGTCTGATTCTTGTTATACTATTTGTACTGTACCAATGTCAAATAAATTTATTTATTACTACCATAAACATTATTTAACTTAACATATAGTTTAATATTTTTAACTATTTGATCCATTTTTTATTAATGCACAAAAAGTACCACGAAACTATTATAAGTGATAGGCAATGGTGCCGATTCTATTGTACAGAACTTAACTAAATTTGGTCCCTTTTTATCTTTTTCTAATTTTAAACGCTAAAACGAGATAGCAAATATTTATAGCGAGGCTCGACCTTTGTGTCAAACGGTTCAAAAAACTGTTGCGTTTTTGCGTATCTTTAGTCCGTGTGTTCCGAAATCGCGCCTAAATCTTTTAATTTTGACGTAACTAAACGAAACTGACGCACCAAAATTGTAGCTATCTCGTTTTGGCGTTTGACATTAGAAAAAAATAAGGAGAGACCAAATTTAATTAAGTTCTGTTACAACAGAATCGGCACCAATGACATACATGAGTGGACTCTGAGCAGCAAAACACATTTTTCCTGCTCCTATCTTAGAACAGATATGAATTATTTATAAATTGAAATGTTTTTTTCCAGAATCTTCTGTACTGTTAAAATATTCCATTTTTAACCGTACTACTGGACTTGGTCCAGTGAGATATCTTTTGATAGATCTTCCCAAGATGAAATGCATATAAGTATTCAGTAATATCGATATAGGGCGTAGTAAACCATCTTGTACTGTCAGCTACCTGTACTAAGCTCTTGTAATCGATAAATCCTTATTTCATCTCGTGGGTGTTGTGAGAACCAGCTGAGGATATACCAGGATAACGGGTAGCAACGTTAGCCTGTTATTCAATTAAAAACTGCTGCGATCTCCAGGACGCCTGCCAAGCGTGAAGATTATGGCAAATCTTTTCTTTTTAAGGTGGAGGCTCCAAACCCAGCGGCCGACATCCAAGGGCTAGTGATGATCATGATGACAAGATAAATCAAATCAATGTGACAAGGTGTTCGTGGTCTGTGATTAACGTTTAGAGATTATTGATTCATCACTATCTCCAGTTCATATTTATTCCCAGTGCAGAGGCGCGGACCTCCCCTTACCATTGATGATACCTTATTAAACTTTAAACATCTTACAATTTCATTGAGCAATATAATGTTATTTGCAGCTTGTCAGTCTTTATGGGCTAGAAGCAGAAAATCAACTCCTGAAGAGTCTGTTCATTGAAGCAGCTAAGACTTCTTGGGACAGCGACCGACCGAGTAGCTTATTGAGTACCAGCAGCCACGCATCTTTGCTCGCCCAACATCTTGCATCGTTGCTCAACCATCCAGCCAAGGCTACTGTCCTCTGCCGTGCTATTGACCAACCCACACGCTCGCTTCAAAAAGTAAGTATTTCATAAAAATCTGGCTATATGTGTACATCGTAAATCCTATCTGTTCTCTTAAGTTGCTCATACGCTTAAATGCCCACCTCATCTGTCTGACTACCCAGCATCTTACCATTTTTTATATGCTCTTTGTTTTAAACATCATTCACATGCGAAATATTAAATAATTTTATGATTGAATTGTTTTAGAAATTAAGTATTGTATGCAGGGGCGGCCACTAGTTTCACACGTGGTGCGAGCGAGACCCATTGTGATGTTTCTCTCCCTAATTACGCTACTAACTGCTCGTGCATAAGCTGTATATAGACGGATCAGTGGCAAAAACTCACACTCCAGTAAACCCACTTCTGCCTGCTGTTATTAATTACGTCTACAGCTAAGATCTTTGTACCTTTCGTGGTGTTCGATCGTACACCTCAGACTCGCTATAGCTGAAATTGTGGTTCCGTCTAAATTAAGGTTTGGAATAATTCAAGGACATCGTCGTCAAATTAAGATGCGCCGGTACGTCGCTCCAATGTAAACCTATTCACAATTTGCAACAGTTATCGTTTTATTTATTAGAATGGCTAGTACCAGACATCTTAGTTTTCCGACGGGGAATATTTATTTCACAAATTGAAGTTTTCTTTACCGAAAATATCCCGAACGTAAGCCTATACAAGATTCGTATGGCTCTCAAGCAACTCACGAACCACGAGGTACCTCACTCGAGGTACTCATATACGAAAGTCCACGGCTTCCTCCTTGAAGAGATTTATCATAATCTCTATGCTTGGCAGACGTCTTGAAAATCGCAGTAGATTTTGAATAAATAATAGAATAACGTTGATGCTCATTGTCCTGGTACATCCCTTAGTTGATTCTTACAGCATTCACGGGAAGAAACGGAGTAACGCTATTATTATGTTGACGCGACACCGCATAAAATTTAGTTTTGTTATTTTTCAAGAAGGCGATAACACTCTTCTTCTCATAGTTATATCGTTTATCCTAACTGTCCCCGCTGCTCCATCTCAAATATCCAACTTATCTATAACAGCCGAGCAAGTGCCTGATGGGTATTTATCGGGCACGGTGAAATGATAATAGTTGGAAGTTCAATCTTAGGCCCTATGCACACGGCGCATTTTTAACGCGCAGACGACGCGCAAATAACCCTCGTTAACGCGGTTTAACCCTTTCAATACGGCGAAAAATCAGTCCGAGTGCGCTCCATTGCCGGGATCAGTTATTTCTTCTCCAAGCGATTATTAGATAAAATAACTTTTATGCATAAAAGGCTGAACGTCTTGGAGACGCATAAACTTCCCCATAACAGCGCACCATCAACAACAATTATTTCACAAGCTTTGAATAATTAATAAATAATTGATGGGACAGTATATGTCCCGCCGTAAACCCAAAGCATCTGAACTCCGGGACAGGGTATGTCCCGGCCGGAATCCTAGAATCACTCTATTCGCATCTTTGTATTGTAATACAGAAACCTCAGACTTAATATTAGTAGAATGTCGTCGACGGGGACAATACTATTTAAGAATTTGCGACTCTATTGAATAGACTCATTCACGAACGATAGAAGATTGTGTGGTCATTTTTATACAAACTTCTAGAAGATTGGTCAATTATAAAAGATGAATGGTCAATTAAACGCGCGTAAACCTGATATGGACGAGCTTTGAACGCGCGTCTCGTGCGCGTTTTTTTTTTGAACACGTGTTTGAATTGATACAATTGCAACAATCTGCTTTTTGGTCATCTACAGTTCCGTAAGCGCGCGTTCGTGAAACGTCCGTCGTCGGCGCGTTAAAATACGCCGTGTGCATAAGCCCCTAGTCGCCCACCCCTTTGAAAGCGCCCGGTGCGGTCGTGTCGCTCGCACTGCCCTACAATGTTTTCCAAACAGAATGAAACAGTTTGTCAAATGAACTGACATTAAAGTTTTTTTAACACTTAATGGACAGGTCGAATCTGCTTTCTCGGTTTACGGGCACTTTAGGAGAATCAAAAACATGCATGTATGGTTTTAAATCGTAGCTTTGTTATTAAATCGACATCATCTCTTATAAAATGTTACGAAGTCATTTATTAACATCTCTATTGTACAAGTATGATATTTTGTAAAACATTTACACATGTGATGTTGAACCTGACAAAATTGACATATACATATATCTACTTCGTTTCTTTTTTTTTCTTCGAGCTGCAGTCTTTGCAAGGCTTTTGGGGAAATGGTTCCTTTCCTGTTTTAATAATTTGCCTTAAGATGGGCTGCTTTATATTTTCCGACGAGTTCGGATAAGTTATACGCCTAAATTCGTTATTTTCCACAGAAGACTGGTGGTTTCCATTTTTACGATTATATTAATAAGAAATTACTTTTAAAATACAACCTAAAAAGCAAAATTGCTCAATAGTATCAACAGAAAGATTCAAAGATTTAAGTTCTATAACTTATGGTACCAAGGTAGGGTGTATAAAATGAAAAACTGACGTAGCTTACTGATAATTTAAGCAAAAACGTAAGTTTACGTGACCCGTCCGTTAAGTGTTAAATTGGGCAAACTTTATTTATAATAAAGGCTGTGTGTGGGGCGAATTGTGGGCTGCGGATATCCACTTAGCTACATTAAACGATCGTAGCAGGTGGAAATTAGTGGTCTCTGCCTACCCCAATGGGAAAGAGGCGTGACTGTATGTATGTGGTTTATACTATAGTCTTTGCCTACTCTTATGGGATATCGGCGTGAATGTATGTATGTATGTTTATTTATAATAGTATATATTGTTAAATCGATACGAAAATGTTATTATTTTATATTTTATAAAAGGTAGTTAAAAATATTCAAAAGGCAATTATATTAAAGGTTTTTAAATTTCGTAATGTTATTTTCCCAACATTAAGGTAATATAGTTTCGATTACTCATCAGAATTGTCTGCATTAGCCTTAATACAATCGTTTAAACGTTGATGCCAGTTATCGATTGAAACACGCACTTGTTCCATGGGAAAATTCTTCACTGCCAATTTTATGGATTGTTTTAGGGCTCCAAATTGTCATGGCGTTTAGAGCATGCCATATTTTCTGAACCTGACCATAAATCATAACCTAGCGGATTAAGATCGAGACTAGATGACGGCCAGTCTTCAGCTCTGATGAATTCAGAAACGTTTGTTTCCGACCACGCTTGTGTGGATCGAGCTTTATGACCCGTCTTGCTGAAAGGACCATTCTTGGTTATGGAACATGGTGTTCTTAAGACGCTTAACCACCTCAAGAATATATCTTGATAAACCTGTGCCGATGTTTTGACATCTTTTTCACAAAAATATGGCTTAGTCGCTTCTTGATAGCAAACCATCATTGGAGTCAGATAATGCCCACGTACTCTGCTGACTGATTCAAAAGCTTCTATAGAGCTTTAAGCATAAACCCGGTCATTCTGCTTGTTAAAATGTTGCTCAACAGTAAAAATTTCTCGTCAGTAAATAAAATTTTTCTGTGATCTCCCTGTGCGTACCGCTTAAGAAGTTGTTTTATAAGCCGCAAGTCCTAAGTCATCTTTTAATAAAATACGCGACATGGTTCTAGGTGCTATATTCATTTCCCAAGATAAAATCTTTTGCTTTCTGACAAGATTTCGACCGAATTCTTTACTTCACTGCTTGGATCGCCTTTTTAATACGAATACTACGTTGATGGTCACATATTTTTCCGATACACAAACATTCGACTAACAATAAGCGGATGAAGAGTTTAAAAAAATTGTTTACTGCTATCACAGGAATTCGGTTTTCTTTATCACCCCATTCCATTTTAATTTATAATTATATTTTATTTTAATTTATTTCCATTTTCTTATTTTCGCGCCAATTCGTGCCAAACATCACAAGAATAAATATTCTTCTTGTGATGTTTGGCACGAATTGGCGCGAAAATAAGAAAATGTAATGAATTTTCATATAAGAACGACAGGTTCCAAATTCAAATGTAATATTATTGTAATGTAATATTATTGTATTTATGGTCAGACTAAGTTTTGTAAGCACAGAAACTATCATTTCTTCATTTTTTTGTAATAATCTATAATTAATTTTACAGTTACAAAAATAATACAATTCTATTGGGAGAAATAACTTACACGGTATCATGGACATGTGTGAACAGTATCATTTGTTTATGTGTACGAGTTTTTATTTAGTGGTAGTATACATTGTACATATGTGGGAAAGATACGCCTGGTGTAAAATAAATACAGACTTGTATGACTCCTGTTTATCCCCACATAAAATATTGATTTTCAAAAATAATATTTGATATGGTCAGAGAGTACTTGGTCTTTTAATCTGTCCGGCAAATAGACTTAATTATACGGGTAAGCGACCCCTGCCTCCCGAGTTACTACTGTCTCTTTCTAATCCTTCCGAGATAGTAGTATCCTGTATCCTATGGTTCTTTTCCCAAATTCCATATTCCTTGCTCAATACACCTTCCCTACCTCAACCTCTTTGCTTTCTTTCCTTTTCGTGGAAACGCAATTAGGAACTTTAACGTTTTAGAACCTTAAAAATGGCAGTGTCGTGGTTCGCCACCCGTCACGTCTCGTTTCCCGCGGAGGCGAAAAATGGGCTACTGATAACCACTTTGCACGTAGCAAGTCGAAAGAAGTGGTCTCTGCCTACCTCAATTTTCCGGTAGTATAGTGGTCAGTATACCCGCTTATTACGCGGGAGACCGTGGTTCGATTCCCCGCCGGAGAGCCAGGGAAAAAGGCGTGAGTGCATGTATGTATGTAATATTTCATATATACTTGTGATTTTTCGCACCGTTGACAACTCTCTTATTGGTAACGTAGCAACTCCGGTCGAAATTCAAAGGAGAATGTGTGCAGCCAGAATCGAGCCGCCACACATTGATTGATTTGGTGCTATTCGTATACGCCAGTCAAATGTCAATTTTTAACAATTCTTCTCCATCCAGTGGTTGCCTAGAAGAGATCACTTTTAGTGATAAGGTGGCCTGTTATATTTTTTGTGTTTCTTTTCCTCGTTTTGTATGTTATATCTTGACGTGTGAATAGAGTATTATCAATCTATCTATTCTTATTTATTATTAAATCAAATGTAACGTGTAGTTGAAAAGAAATGGTAATCGTTATATGAGAACCGTTACGACTCTCCCTCATCTTCCCTTTTTCTTTATCTATCTTCATTTGTCAGATTTTAAAGTATCATTTTAAATACTCACAATGATCATTCTGTTTGGAATAAACTATAGGGCCGTTACTGATTGTATGTACTGTAAATTTAATTGTATGAAATATTCTGTGAACTAATTTTATTAACTGCAGATGGCCAGGCCATGGAGATATTTATTTTAACAACATAGTTCCTTAGGTATTTTTCATTGATGTTTTTTATTTGTTGTGTTATTGTATCATTNNATAATGAACTGGCCTGATATAGTTCTACGCGACTTGTCGATACATGTTATGTTGCATCGAATAGTACATTTTATTTATTGTTTAATTTATATACGAACACGCATCGACATGAAAATCGTAGTCTCAGTTTAGCAGTGGTCTGAACAATAAGAGTCGCGTATTTCTTCAAAATGTCGAAAATCGAGTACCGAAGTGTCATAAAGTTTCTGTTTAAAGAAAGCCCACCCAAATAAAAGCACGATTAGATGATGTATTTAAGGAGTCTACCCCCTCTTATAGCAGAGTGAAAATTTGGGTGAAAGAGTTTCGCCTCGGGAAAGAAACCGTCGAAGACATCGGCTATGACGGTTGACACGTGGAAGTGCTCACTCCAGAAACTATTCCTCTAATCGAAGAGGAGGTTTTAAGTGACCGCCTTTTGAAGATTAGAGAAATTTCAGTTAGATTTGGGCTCTCTAAGAGTATCGTCAATCGTGCAATCTGTGCACATCTTCATATGAAAAAAGTCAGTGCAAGATGGGATCCGAAACTTCTTTCAGCTATTCAGAGACAGGAGAGAGTGCACTGTCCTTCCGAGTTTTTGGATCTTTGTGGAGAAAACCCAAAGAATGTGATCGAGCGACTAGTGACTGTTGATGAAACTGTGGTCTTGTATTATGATCCAGAAAGCAAGCGCGAGTCAATGGAATGTCCTTATAAGGGTGAAAAACCACTCAGAAAGGCAAAGGTGCAACAATCTACCAAAAAACTCATGTGCACAATCTTTTGAGATGTCCAAGGTGTTTTGATGATGGGTTTTAAAGAACGCAATACAGTCGTAAATGGCGAATATTATGCTTCATTAGTATATAAATTGCGAGACATAATAAAGGAGAAGCGCAGAGGCAAGCTGTCTAAAGGCATCCTGTTGCCTCACGACAACGCCCCAATTCACACTGCCAGTGTTTCGAAGGATATAGTTCGTCAATGCGAGTTCACGGAACTGGAATATCCATATTATAGTCTTGACATGGCCTCGTCTGATTATTATTTCTTTCAAAATTTAAAGTGGGACTTAAGGGGAAGAAAATTTTCAAGCGATGAATAGTTGCAGACGGCCGTCTTCAGTCATTTTGAGGACAAGGATTGTGCTTACTTTTATAAAGGCCTAGAGATGTTGGTTCACCGATGTAAGAAGTGTATCAGTATTAGTGGAGATTATATTGAAAAATAAAATTGGTATCGTTTCATTTTCTTCGTTACTTCATATTTAGGCCAATTCATTATGGGACCAACTACGTAAGTAGTTAGTGTTGAAATATTTCCTTACTAGTGAATGAAGTTTTAGGTGTATAATTGAATATACACTTATCCTCCTATTTACACTAAAGATAGGTTGCCGACAAAAGCGTGTAAAATAAAATCTCCGATTTTGCTATGTAAAACCGTCTAAAAGGAAATAAACTCCCAATATATGCTCAATTCAGTCATTTAAGTAAAACAAAAGTAAAACATCTTAAAAAACCTACCTGTTGAATTCATTATAGATTAGGAACAAAAATAAAACAGAAATTTTCAAGAAACTAAATATGTAATAAGTTTATTCGCTATCATCACGTTGTCTTTTTCTTGATTAGTTTGATGCCACTTTCATTTTTTGTCGATGTTTTTGATATTATAAAAGTTTGGAAAATTAACACAAATTACACATGACTCCAAAATGGTATAAAATTGATAACTTACCAGCTCTAATACATACTCGCACTCGTAGTAAAAAATATGACCTTTTTTTCGCTTGCTTTAAAATCAATTTATAAACCGTGTAAAACAGGTACTACGTAAATATGGGGATAAGTGTAATATGTAGCTTATTAAATCATCCGATGGTTTTGATACAAGAGAGTATCTTTATCTGTAGTCTTTTACCTATGAAATTGCCTTTTAACCGAACCACTTTGAACATATTCAGTGTTGCCCCCTCACCGCCTGCGATATTTCTGATGACATAGGTTGCTATTTTCTATTGATAGGCATTTAGAAGTGATCTGTTTGTACGGCGTGATACCTACCTTCAAAGTATTTTATTATTGTTTTAATAAGTCAGTGTCACTTGTGATTAAACTCTATTAAGTGCTGCACATATTGTTTCAATTCTGCACTATATGGAGCACCTGTGTTCCCTAGAGAATTCGGGAACATAATTTCCTGTCACGGTCGCCAATTTATTCTACTGCTGTCGAATTGACAGCGGAAGGGGGTTAATTTCATAGGTGAAAACCTGGGCTCTATTGTAAAATAAAATAAAGGCTGTTAACGCGGTGAATTTTGTTGTACCTTGCACTTTTAGATTAGCACGAGGTTGCCATTTATAAAAGGCATTATAAAAAAAGCAATTATGGAACAGAAATAGTTACAAATTATATATCACTTGTATCATCTCATATATTTCATTCCAAATAAGGTTAGATAAAAGAAGACAATAGATGTAGGTTTTTGAAACCTTTTCAAGCATAGATTGATCTGCTATATGCCTAAAATATTCAAATTGCTGTTGAAATATTTTTATCTTTAATTCAAAGTTAAAATAGAACAATGCAATATGTTAAATGTTTAGAAAATGGGCATTTCTTAGTAGTTGAGCACAGTAGGCGCTTTATTTCTTATTGCTTTTATTTTAGAAAGTTATGTTTCATAACCTTAGTACATAGTAGCTTTGTAGATCATGTGTTTTATTTACAAGTTTATTATTATTTTTCTTGTGGTCTATTTTTTAAGTTATTATGTTGATCGTACAAAATAATAATATCTGTCTTATGTTTAAGAAATAATATTTCCTGAATTATTAAGCTTTAACTTGTTAATTTCTTCCAGATTTTAAAACCGTCAAATAGTTTGTTCAATCGACTTTCAAGATTGTTAAATTTAACTACTGCAGAAGATGTCGCTTTCTCGCTTGTCCTAAAGAAGTACTCGTCGAAATCGGAAATCACCACATTCGCAAATCAGCATCTTAAAAAGAGATTTCTAGATCTAGTGCAGTGCTACCTCGACGCAGGTATGTTTTAAACGTTTTTGTGCGGTATTGTATAATCCCCGATGACTAAAACAGCTTGTTTCTGTTGATAGAACGCGGACATCAAGTGGAGCGTGCTGGACTTCAGGAATGCAGCCCTGAAGTGTTACAAACTCTTCTGACGAGTCTTGCGCATGAAAATTTTCGATTAGCCGCAGTGACGAAGGACTTGTTTTTAAAAAAGTTACGAGTTGATTTCCCACGCGAAGTCGTTCCCATAGTGCTTGCGCCACTGCTGTATCCCGACGACACACAGACTCCACTCGCGGAGATGACTACAGCTGATGATATGGCCGCAGCCATGATGGATAATTCGCTCGCTGAGATTGTTCGGGACATCGGCTATTCATTCACCTCATCCGTTGAAGAATGTAAGAAC
>WUAW01003420.1:95081-109440 GCA_017165845.1 Thaumetopoea pityocampa | reverse complement strand
ACACAAAATAAATTTTTTTTTTGCAATTACGTCATTATTCCATTGGATGAGCGATATTCAGACGTGCTGCTCACATCGCTCCTTCTCCTCGCAAACTGTACGTGTGCTGTGTGTTATTCATTGTCAGTATTGTGCAATTTCTCACTAACTTAGAATAGATAATAGTGTTACTATAATAGTTATATTGTTTTGTGTGCATGTGTGTATAATCTGAGGCTGACGTTATACCAGGCGATATCCAAGAGCCATACGTATCTAAGATGTAAGCATACACGTATGTAATACATTTTTAGTTATATATAGCCTTTATAACTAAATAAATAATGACTCGAAGGCTTGTTTACTACAAAGATAATGTATTTAGTCCAGATTTTAACAAAAATAATTATCATTCAACACACTGACGTAATGTAGAGAGAGAGAGCGCTCTTGTGGACAGGGTTACCAATATTAAGTACATTCGAGATTGTTTGCGGCCTATATGTCATTAATAATTTACGTTTATCGGGATATTTACAATGTATTGATGACATTTATGTATGATTATGAGTCAGTAAGCACGGGCAATAAGTACCGTGCTAACTATAGCACTGAGCTGTGAACAAATCTGTGCTTAAAGACACTTGTGTTTCGGTTTCAAATAAAATAGCAAAATACTTGCACTCCCTATAGAGAGTGGGAGTATTTTGCTAGGAGTATACTCCTGGTCACGTCAGCCTTAACTGTTTGTACCGTTTAGTATGCTATTTCAGAGTGTGTGCGTCTAACAGCAACACAGCAAAACAGCATTTGAGCTAACATATCACTCATTGACATTGCATTTTTTTGTGCACTTGTGTGTTAATACTTGTACGAGTCCAACCGAACGGCGATAATAAAGACTACCTTACTTTATTCAATAACTAGCTGTTGCCCGCAGCTCCGCCTGCGTGTATGTCGGGTTTTCCGCTACATGGAAAATCCCGACACAATCATAGATTTATATAAAAAGTTTAAAACTTGACGGGCCTCGTGGCGTGTCGGTAGTGATGCCGTCTGCCATTCACGAGGTCGCGGGTTCGATCCCCGCACAGGACAATTATTTGTGTGATGAACATTGATATTTGTCTGCGTCTGGGTGTTTTCTGTGTATTATATGTATATATTTACAAAAAAAAAGTACTATATGTAGTATATCCGTAATCTGGCACCCATAACACAAGCTTTAAGCTTAGCTTGGGGCCAGAGGACGTTGTGTGAAATGTCCATGAATATTTATTTATTTAAAAGTAAAAACTTGAGCCCTCGTACCTTTACGACGGCTATTAAATCAATGATCAAGCTGTATCTTCAATTCTACTGAACTGATTTTGATGAAACATGCGATGCGAACCTTACCACAAGGGCAATAATTTACCAACAATGTCGAAATAAAAAAAATCAAAACGACACTATAATGATCACATTTTCGAGTTTCCTCTGCTTTCTATTTTATTATAGGAACAATATAACACTGGGATAGTCTAGTATGCGTTCGGTTCGGTTCGGTTCGGCTCGGCTGCCGTGTGTAACGCGTGTGTGTGTCTGTGTGTGTGCGTGCGCCACACGCAGGTCGGGCTCGTGCCCGTCGCAGCTGCTGCGCGCGCTGCCCGCCGGCGGCACGGAGCGCGCGCGACACAAGGAGCGGCCCTCCCTGCTCGCCGTACACGACCACCACCAGCACTTGCACAGGTTGTATGCGCAGACATCACCTTGGATAAACACTATTAACGCATTGTTCATCTGTGACGAGTTAACTCGTTTTGGCATGCCTAAACGTGGTTGAACGATGACGGGTTAACTCGTCTTTAAATTCGTCATGCCCGCCGCAAACGTTGTTGACCTATGACGAGCTTACTCTTCTTTTCATGCCCAAACGTTAACTGATAACGTGTTAACTCGTCTTTTCATGCTTTAACGTTGTAGACCGATGACGATTTAATTCGTCTTTTCACCCTAAACGTCGTTAACCGATGATGAGTTAACTCGTCTTTTTATGCCTGAACGTTGTTGACCGATGACGAGTTAACTCGTTTTTGCATTTGCATTATCTATATAAATTTATGAAACCCAGGGTGATATAGAATATTATAAAAGCTTTGCGCATCGCATTTGGTTGTGTCCGCTTTATTATAAAAAAATATTTTTCTTGGTATTATATTTAGCGTTTTATCACAATTGTAGTAATTCAAACAACTTCCGTATTTAATTACAAAATATAATTAATAGCCGGTAACATTACATACATATAAGTCAGCTTGGAGACAATTTTACGTTTGTAGTAGTATTTGTACACACAGTGACTAAAACCGGAATAAACCTGTTTGAGCTAGCTACCGCGTGTTCGCATCAGTCGCTTGTAAGTAGCATTAGAAGTCGATGAGATATATTAAATTTCGTTTAATATGTGTAATATTAACTACCTTCCTATAAAAATAAAATAAATAAAAGTATAATATCTGTTTATTTATTTATCTGCTGATCGTACATTACTACAAACGCAGAGTCTCCAAGCTGATTTGGCTACAATTTTTGTGTAAAATTACCGATCAATAAATTGTTAATACCAGTACATATCACTATCATAGATATCACTAGTCGTGCTCATAGAGAATAGGATTAATAAAAGCTTGTAAAAATAGCGAGAGAAAGATGTGCGGCTGAGGTCGGCGCGAGGATGACGTTTTTTATATGCGGTCTAAAATAACTCGTGTGAAGATGTGGGGGTCTTCGCAGGTTATGGTGGTGAGGGAGGTCTTGATGATCAAATGAATTATCTCGACTCCTTGGTAGCTACCGTTTATTCGACCTGACGGTGCGGATGTCGGGGGGCGACTGGCGTGAGAACGCGTCCAGTCCAGCCCGGTTACAATGTATTGTGTACTAAGCAAAATCGAATTACATACAATGTGTCGCTACATTATTCCTCCCCTTTTACAAAATTTTTGTTGAAAAATTTTCAATACACAATACAATTCATTAATGTGTTGTCATTAAATACACAGAACTATCTAAGTAGATAGTTCTGTGTATTGTCAGACATTAATGAATTGTATTGTATATAGAAAATTTTTGAACAAAAATTTTGTAAAAGGGGAGGAATAATGTAGTGACACATTGTATGTAATTCGATTTTGTTTCGCAGAATGCGTTTTAAGAATGTAAGTTGGTACTTACCAACTTACATTCTTAGAACGCATTCTGCGAAACAATTGTATCGAGTTACACCAGTGCGCGCCGTACTCGGAATGCGCGCTCAGCGAATAACAAAAGGATCGTTACTTACAAATGAATAGTGTAAAACAAAACATTAAATTACAAAAGACATATGCGCAAATTGTAAACTAATTCATTACTTTGATAAACACAAGACCACAACACTTCACAAAATATACCTTCGCTGCTCTCCACATGTTGCTGTGCCTGAAGCGTTCGTGCAGGGGTTGCAAAAATTAGGTGCGTTGCACTTCTGCCGGCGACGAAATTATATGAATCACTAGAGTATAATGACCTCGATGCTGCACTCCCTCGTATCCAGCGTCTTGGTGCGTGGTCCCTTCCCTTTAAGGTATAATACTCCCAAGTATGATACGGCATACGTGCGTCGATTTATCTGTCGGACACTCGTTGCACTCCTGTTACGTCATCTCCCGTCTCGGTGGCTGTCTGCTTGCGTCGTACTTTCGGTCTGCCCGGTCATGCAGCCATAGTATATACTCCACAGCAGTTGTTAACAATGCGGTCGCTCCACGTGGCAGGTGTCATATTGTTGGGTGCGTGCGTGTTCTATCGTCTTCCAAGCGCGTGTTTACTAAATTTAAACGATGTCTTGGTTCGTCAGGTCAGATCTTCTCAGTGGTGATGGGAAGTGAGTCGTCCCCATCTCTGATATACAAAGTGCAAGCGAGATTTGCGTACCTTGTTGTAGGTTGCGTGTTCAAACGTCGGGGTCACCACTTTGGGGGTCTCAGAAGGTTGTAGTTGGGGGAGGTCTTGATGGTGAAATGAATTAGCTCGACTCCATGGTAGCTACCGTTTATTCGACCTGACGACACGGATGGCGGGCGACTGTCGTGAGAACGCGTCCAGTCGCCCGGTCACAATGTTTTGTGTAGTAAGCAAAATCGAATTACATANNNACGACACGGATGGCGGGCGACTGGCGTGAGAACGCGTCCAGTCGCCCGGTCACAATGTTTTGTGTAGTAAGCAAAATCGAATTACATANTTACAAAACTAACTGCTAGTGACCCAAAACAGTTTATCTCTTACCTGGTAAGTTATTGATTTGATACTGAATTGGTACATACGAGGTGTCATATCTAGAAGACGATAAAATATATATACATTATCATCACCGATCTATATGCGTCTTCACTGCAGGGCCATGAACCTCCCCTCATAAGGGGGGAGATTAGGGCGTAGTCTACTGCGTTGTCCTAGTCCGGGTTGGTAGACTTCACACACCCATGCGGCCATNACTACAAAACTAACTGCTAGTGACCCAAAACAGTTTATCTCTTACCTGGTAAGTTATTGATTTGATACTGAATTGGTACATACGAGGTGTCATATCTAGAAGACGATAAAATATATGACATTATCATCACCGATCTATATGCGTCTTCACTGCAGGGCCATGAACCTCCCCTCATAAGGAGGGAGATTAGGGCGTAGTCTACTGCGTTGTCCTAGTCCGGGTTGGTAGACTTCACACACCCATGCGGCCATGCAGATTTCCTCACGAAGTTTTCCTTCCTCGTTGAGTGCATTGGTGTCTATAATACATTATAGAACCATACATGTGTTTAAATAACACAGTCTTACGGGATCGGGATCGAACTCGTGAACTTTTCGATCGGTTGCAATTTGCATATTGCAAACTGTTATGCATGTTGCAAACTAAATTTCCCGATCGAATAATTTCACGAAATTCAGCTGTTAAGTGGCCAGCCAGATCGTGTGATTTAACACCACTGGATTATTTTTTGTGGGGCTATGTTAAGGACAGAGTCTATACGGAGCCAATCGAATCGATTGCAGCCTTAAAACCCAAAATCCGTGATGTGATTAACGAAATAGACCCGTCATTTTGCCAAAAAGTGATTAAAAACTTTGATGAAAGAATTGACATCTGTCAGCGTGGTCGTGGTGGACATTTGCCAGATATCATTTTTCATTCATAATTGCCAAACTTTTCTCTTCGTAATACAATAAAAAATTGAATCATCTTCATCTAAATTCTTTGTTATATTTTGTTTTAGAAAACAAAGTTCTTGTTGAAAAACCTGTTATAAAATATATTTATTACGTGTTTAATTATTTATTTTGTGCCATTTCAACAGGGCCCCCAACGAGAACCCATGGCAATCCCAGCACCGGAAGTCGCAGTCGCTGGACGTCACGGCAACCAGGAGAGACAGACACCACTCGCAGCCTGTCAAAGAGAGGTAATGTGAAATAGTTGTTGTTTCGGGATCTGTCACTCCCACTTCAACGACAGTTAGATATAGGGTGAACTGTATTGGCACTTTTAGGATATTTTATCATAATTTGCTTATCTGTAATTAAACTAGCAGTCCAAAATTCATAAATCCTTGCCAATATGTTACTGTGGAACATATATTTTCAAATAAAAATACATTTATTAATGTTAAATAAGTATTTTGAGTTAATAGAAACATACACTTAATAGTAAATCAAAATTGTAAAAACCTTTTATTTAAATCTTCTAAGAAAGTAAAAATAAACATTAAATTAAATCGAATCCATCAATTCAGTACATTACTCAACTTAAGGTTTTCACGAGATTTATCTATGATCGATAAACAAGAATACAATATATAATTTGATCTTGACATAATCTTGTTTTTAAAAATGTTTAACTATTAATTTATTTTTTATAATTTAATTATCGCTGGACATGTTTCGGAGTCATTTCATTTAAAAAAAACATTTAATTAAATATTATATTTATTAAATATTTATCGCCATCTTGAAATTTTTTAACGCCAGCAGTTGACCCTTGTCGGTTCCTACAACATTTTGTTCGAGCACCACGAAACTATCCATAACTTTTACTGAGTTGCTTTTTTAAATTGGTATGGCGGCCATCTTGTTTCCCGCCATTTCGAATTTTTTCGCCACCTCTAGAATTTGCCTAGGGTCTAAAGGTCGTTAAGACACAACACCGTTAAGCCTTACCGTTTAGCCGAGCAGTAGTACACCATCTTCTTGTAAAGCTGAACGTGGACGTCATTTTGTTCGTATTCTTTTCAGCAAATCCTTTCATTTGATACCCATATTATGGGTGCGCATAAAAAATAATTAGTCCGCCATTATGAACGATTCGCCACATTGGATTTAGAAAGATCTCACTTACATTGGTGCCTGACTCTGTTGTAACAGAACTTAACTAAATTTGGTCCCTCCCTATCTTTTTCTAATGTCAAACGCCAAAACGAGATGAGAGAGTCCACTGCTGGACATGACCGTTATCCTCCTTAAAAAGAAAGGATTTCCCTTAAATATAGATTTGTCTTACATGATACAATATGAAAAAAATAAAAATAAATTTCCACCAACAGATTCCGCTGTATAGTACCCTATCCGCCGAACTCTGAGTACGAACTGGAGCTTAAAGTCGACGACATAGTGATCGTTTCGAAGAAGCGCGGCGACGGCTGGTACAAGGGCACACTTCAGAGAACTGGCCGGACCGGCCTCTTCCCAGCCTCATTCGTCCAGAGCTGCCCACAGGAATGACAAAGGCCTACTCCCTCGAGGTTTGGGACTTTGTTCTAGTATATAATACGCGTAGTTTTATTGACAAAAACAAAACAATGAAATCAAATATATTGTAATGTGTAGAAGTGATCTTGTTTGTATTGTATTGATTTTGGTAAGGATATTTATTATAGAGCTCGGGAATATTCGTGCCTATCAGATATCTGATGAATAATGTGATGTAAATGTTTGTATACTCGTAAGATTGATCCATATAAATGAATTGTAATGAAACCATTTGAAATTGTAGGACATCTGAAATAATTCAATATCTTTTATTATAATAATTCAATATCTATTACAATCGCAAAGTTTAGAGCCATAAATAAGTTTTATCGGACCTTTCTCTCGCACTGATGATCTATTTATTATAGTGCTGTGCGTAACTCTGTTAAATGCGTGGGGAAGATACGCGTGTTATAAAATAAAAACAGACTTGTATGACTCCTGTTTATCTCCACATAAAATATTGATTTACAAAATGTTATATATATTTTTTTAAAGACACCTCTCGCATTATGATTAAAATTCCTGTATCGCGGGGACTTTACAAACATTCAAACAACGGAAACACAGAACACCCAGACTCGGAACAACAATTTGTGGTTTACATAAAGTTGTTGTCCCGTGTGGGGATCGAACCCACAACACTCGACAGCGCAGTGGAGAAGCGACCACTTAAACCACTGCGCTATCCGTGCAGTCGAATATATGCTTGTTATTTTTAGCACCGTTGACAACTCTCTTCTCTTTGTTAGCAACTGTAGCAACTGCGTCGGTCGAAATTCAAAGGAGAGTGTGTGCTGCCAGAATCGAGCAGCCACTGATGTATTATCGATATAAGAATACAATAGAATAATATAATTTTAAATTTGTAATATTTGGGTAATATTTAAATTTATTATATATATTATAACGAAAATAAAATGTGCAGTTACTACTAGCACCGTCAGCAAAGATAACCTATATTATTATATGCATATGTTTCCATATCTTCTATTCTTCTTTGTCTGAGTCATTTATATCATTTCATTTTATATCATTTATATCTTTGTCTTCCTGTGGGTTTATTATCAGGGGTGCATTCTAATCTCTTAAGATAGCCTTCGCGAATTTCTTCTGTTACTCCTCAGCATACTTCACAAACTTGACCCAGGCTTCTTTTGTAACAATGTCGATAATTTGGCAGAGAAGAACCTCAATATCTACGGTTTTGAAAGTACTGTTTTTCAACCCAGCCTCCCTTTTCATTTGAACCCGAATAAGTTCTGTTGGATTTTTATTAAGCAACGCTATAATGACGTACTCATGTGTGCTCATTAGCTAATTATCGATAAACTACTCGCGGTCATTGCACATCCTTATCGACATAATTATGACACTAAATTTGCGATTGTAATGGAGCAATTATAGACATATTCACAACAAAAATCAATGTTTCGCGAAAAATATCTTCCACTTCGTACTATGTTTAATATTATTGTACCATTTGGACTTAAATGGTAGCTTCCCCATTTTCGTTAAGCATGTCAGATCGTATCGATTAATTCAAAATAAAGACTCCTGACTGTGGTACTTGTCTGCCCTTTTTCATTAAATGTCATGTTTTTTTAATCATTAATGTTTACGTTATATTTATTGCTTCTTATATGTATAGCCATGTCGATTTCAGTGTCATAACCTTGACACAGTATGTGAAGTTGAAGGTCACAAGCTATTTTGAGGAATACAGAATGGTACGGATTATTTTAAATACTACTGTAAACATTTCCATAATTTCTACATTTTTAACAGGCTCGAATGGGCTTTTATAAACGGGGGTATTGCATGCAATCACGATTGATTGAGCAAAAAGTTGTGTTAATATAATAATGGTCGCTATACCTTCGGATATACACTTTGGAAGGCGTGTAAAATAGAGAGTATCAGTTGGTCTCAACAACACTGATAGCAGGAATTGTTGGGAGTTTATGGGGATGACGTTAGATGATAATCGGTCATCCCAACCCGCCCTTCCAGCTATATCTTTTGCAAAAACAGTTGACCCTGAGGTAAAAAGGCAGCTAGATGGAGAGAAATAGAGAGAGAGAGAGAAATAGAGAGAGAGAGAGAAAGAGAGAGTCGAAATTAAGTATATGTTAAATTATAGTTTTCGTCTATTTTAAGATAATTTTTGTATCTAAAACCCTACTGCCGCATATGTATGTATACAATCTTTTTTGCAGTTAAATCTATATATCAGAACAAATCTATTAACACTAGAAGTATCAGCGATCGATTTAAATCTTTTTTACCGAACCGATTTAATCCTTTTTTAAAGATCGTGTTATTTTTTAGAGCGAAAATTTTTCCAAAAAAAAATTATTAAAACCAGTCGTTTTGATCAGTGCGGTAGTTTTAGTGTTCAAAAAAAAAAGTAAATGATAAATCGGAAAGTTGCCTTTAAAGGGCCCATGAAGCGCGTTGATTGTATAACGACGGTTGAAAGGTATAAGCGACAAAAACCAAATTGCTCAGGAGAGCAGTTTAAGTTTGAAACTGCAGAAAAACTGACATAAATTATAATGTAATCAAGAAAAATAAAAGCGTTAATTGGCAAAGCATTTATTTATTTGATTAGACGTTGTTTTATGTGATTTTATATAGCTTAGATCAATTGATCATGATTAGATCAATCAATTGATTGAGTTTTTCACTTGGGCATAAATGACAAAAAGTCATTGTAGAGCCATGGGAGGTAAGCGCATCCGAAAAAGCGGACAATTGTAAGTAGGATGGCACGCATAACTAATTTACGACCAAATTGTCGCTTATAGTCTATTCAATGCCTTTCAACCGTCGATTTGTGAAATGAATATGGAGATCTACAAGTAATCTCGCAATTTTCATTCGAAACGTTTATTGGTGTATTTCTATTATATTTTTAAATAAAATTATTTCGTAAAATAGTATGATAATTATTACAATAACAACGCGGGCCAATTAGTGTCCACATAGATACTAAAGTATTTTTGTAGTGTAGAAAAATTAATAAAATGCTGGTCACTTCAATAGTGGTGTATCAGAATCGATAATATTTGTATTATAGCGAATTTTAACTCTTTTAAACTAGTGACGTTATAAATGGAGTTATGATCTTTCTTGCTTTCCTTTAGGGGCGTCCATTAATCACGTGATTTTTTAGCAATTTTTTAAACCCCCCCCCCCCCCCCCCCACGGTGATATGTGATGAGGTTTTAGACTAACCTTCCTTCCCTACCCAAAAATCATGTGTATTTTTTGGTACAAAGTATTTTAAAAAATCGCGCGCTCAACGAAAAAAATTAATACATGTGATATCTCACTACACCCTACGTCCACCTGTAACATTTCGTGATCTTGTCCTAAACCTCTCCTCCCCCTTTCGAGCCTCACGTGCTTGACACTCCCTTACTTGTAATTAATTAGTGATTTTTTATCACGTTTTATTGTTATTTGGTGTATCAACATCATCGTCCACAGTCCATATAGTCCCCACTACAGAGGCACGGACCTCCCCTGATCAGGAGGGGGATTTGCTCTATAGCTCCGATATAATAACAGCGTCACTCCATTTCCGTGGATTTGTGAGCTAAAGGATGTGTTAGGAAAATAGCTAGCAGCCGTTATCCTGTTATTCAATCAAAATCTGTTACAATATCCAAGTCGCCTGCCCAGATTAAAGATTATAACAAATTCCCCCTTATTAAAAAGGAAGCCATCTCCAGCATTGGATTTCAACTGGTTGATGATGATGATGATTATTTGCTAATTTCAGTGGCCACTAGTGCTCTAGTGGCCACTGAAATTGATATTTTTGCATCTATTGAACTCAAACAGTTGAAGTTCAGCTACCACTAAAATTGGCTGTCATTTGTTTTCGATGGATTTAACCGTTTGAGTGCGGAACAAATTTTGTGAGCGTATGCCAAAATACCTATGATTTTGGGTATATATAAAAAAAAAAAAAAATAATAATAGATAACTTATTAGATCACAAAAAATATTTGTAAAGAAAGTAAACTAGTGCAACCAGCTTAAACTCACACCAAACTGAGAAAACGAATAGGAGCGCGGTCACTCTCTTTGCAATTTTAACATCAAACAAGAGAAGCTCTATCGCGCTTCCCCCAATTTTGGCATATAACTAGAGGAGCGCTGTCGCGCTCCTCCGCACTCAAACTGTTAAAAGATAGCATTAGTAGGGCAGCAAGTAGAAGTTTGGAAATTAACATTTTTTTTTTATTTTTACAAGCATACGTTAAAAATTTACGAGATTGACGGGGGAAATGATCTAATGAGATTTATTTATATTTATCAACATATGATATAGTATCGACTAAAGAAATTATCGAGTTTTTTTTCTTTATGGCGTTTGATCATCACCATCAGCCCGTGTGAGTCCACCGCTGGTCATGGATCTCCACCATAAAAGGGAGGATTTGCCATAATCTTCACGCTTTGAGATCGCAGTAGGTTTTGATCGAATAATAAAATAACCCTGTTGCCCGTTATCCTGGCATTTGATCAATTTGGTACAATTTTCCAGTATTCGTTGTCAGTCTCATAAATGGTGAAAATAAAGAATTTTTCCAGTGAATAATAGGGAAAGTTTTTCAACCAGGGTAATAAATCTAAAACAAATGACTCAACGATACATAAACACATTGGAATTATCGAGTTGTCTTTCGAATGCAAATTTATGGATGATAAATAGATTGCCACAGGTTAAAAAGTAGCAGTACCACTTTTTAAATCATCGTTTCTGTACTCTTACAATCTAACGTAAATTTAGTTCATATCTTCTATTTTAGGTGTCACTAGTTTGAAAAGCTGAATAATTTATTGAATTTGTATATATTTAAAACTGTATCATGATAATTTGTTGACGAATCACACGTTTAGACTGAACATTTGAAATCGATATTTATATGATCTTAATAATAGTTTCTATAGAAAATTCTGATTTCTAAATTTATTTTTAATGAAAATTATATTTTTTAAACTTTGACACTAATTCGTAACTATGATGTTTTTATTTAGTATTAAAAAAATTAACTAGTTGCTCTATGATTTGTGCATAGACAACTTATTTTAGATGGTCGTGTGATTCAGCCATAGTTATCGAACTATTGCAAACGCTAGTGAATGCTGATTTTTATATTTAAATACTGATTTAATAATGCATTATCATTAAAAAAAATATGTATATACGTGAAATGGTTTGTTTTATCTAATTTTTATGATTATTTCAATATACGCTTACTACTTAAAAAAAAAGAAAACGTTTTTTTAAGACACTGCCATATTCTTTACAAGGTAACCTGAATTTCTTTTTAAATGATATTATAGTAACAATTATTATAGTGAAATGGATTTTTTCATGGACTAAATGTAATAAACGTAGTTAATACAATAGTTAAATAAGATATTTATACAGTAAATAATAATTTATAAAGCGTTTTGAACTTTATATTTGGATTTTGAATGAAAATATTTAATATTTATTTTATGAAATTGAGACTGTATAGCAGCGATTAGTGTGTAATTTAGACATCACGTAACTGTAATTATATTTAATCATTTACATGTAGACTCACATTTTTTTTAATTAATTTAAGAGGGGGTACTCCTCGAGCGCGCTTCATACAAATTAATTTCCGATCTTATTTCATATGTAAACCAATTAATGCTAATGATTTTTTTTAAATTCAATCTAATGGCGAAATCTTTATCAATGATTGTGAAACTTCCTTTAAAATATATAATTATAGATTTCAAGTTACACTGTCTCAATTTATACATTTGTAATTTTTACCAAGAAAATTGCGTCTTAGTTTTTGAACGCGACAAAAAATATTTGGAAAAACCACAGAAACAGAAAAAGATATTATGCATTAAAAAGTTTCTACTATATAGTATACACCATTGATTGAATACACGTTTGAAGTTGATGAATTTTCAAAAGTCCAATATTGGTTAAGCAGGGTTAATGTTAGCTTGCCCGCCCGAACCGCGGATGACTGCTCACGTGATTCCCGCGCTCGGGCACACGGGCCAAGGCGGACGCCGCACAGTTTTTAGTGGGTGCAATCCTCACATAACCGTCGTGCTGTGCCCTCGGCGCGGCGGTATGGGTCAGCCATTTTCTGTGCGTAAAAAAAGGGTTAATATTAGCTAAAAAATATAGCAAGTGGATATAAAAAAGTTTCAGGACCTCTGGTTGACATTAATATTAGAGTAATTGTCAATGTAAAAATTGAGACACGTAGATAAAAAACTAAATATATAGATTCGTATAGATTGAGACGGCAACAGTGGCTCATGGTCGCGCGTACTGGGAGGACACTCCTCTCTCTTTTTTGTAGATTATAATCATGTTTTGTCGTGATACATATTTAGTGGGCCGATGTATATTTATAATTAACCCATTTTGGACCAAAAGTGAATACTCTATGCTACATTAATTTATTATGAATAAAATCTTGACAAATGTTACGAACTGTACGTAGTGTAGTAAAAATAACGATATTAACCCTTTGAAGTCGGTGTCCCCCGTAGCGGGGACATTTTTAAATCTTAGAAGTCGGAAAATAACGTTCTTAAAACCTCATTGATGTAGGTGCGTTCAACCACTGATACCCAAAGTGGTCTGTATCGACCCCCAGCGGTCGACGATGACCCGCAAGAGTCGACGCCAACTGCCAAAAACACATTTGAAGTTAATAAATTTACAACACAGTTATATTAACTACGCTTTGGGGGTCTACCCATAAGTGTAAAACATTACAAGTGGTCTACAAGACAAAAAAGTTTGAGGACCTCTGATCTAAACCATGTAATGATGATATCATCCAAGTATACATGTTTGTTTGGAAAGGTAAATCGATAGGATTATTTAAATATGATTTTTGGGAACAATGAGACCGGCAGGTTTAATCATAAACAAAGCCTCAAAAAAAGATTAAAAAAATAATTCTTTAGGTTTAGAACATTACAGAGATTAAAAGTCTTGTATTCTTACGTACTTTAAGTAGTATTAAATATAATAAATCAATTTCAACAAATTCTCTGACTTTGAATCCTGAAACGCTAGAATTGCCCCGACCTACACCGACCCCGACCGACACGCAAAGGGTTAATATTGTCGATATTAATATTATAACAGCTCAAATATCCGATGGATGCAACTAGGGATTATTAGTAGTAATAGATTGTATCACGTTCTAGGTCTTATCTGTACATTATGCTACGGTCTTTTAGTTATTTTACATATATAAAATGTGGGCAATAAAAATACTTTTAGATTTTTTTTTTGCTAATTAAAACCAATGTTAATGAGTTTTACTAACAAAAGTTTAATTATTAATTTTGTAGATTCGATCATTTAACCCTCAAGATTGTCATGTTTTAATTTAATATTGAGTTGAAACTTCTTGTGTTATAATTAGATCTTACTCGCTGATATAGCCCGTAGGGTAAGCAAGCTGAAGTGGCAATGGGCAGGCCACACAGCGCGAAGATCGGATGGCCGATG